>JASANG010002101.1:0-61644 GCA_030248215.1 Enoplolaimus lenunculus | reverse complement strand
TATGTAACCTGTGCGGACAGCCTCGGTTTCAGGTTGTCGTTAACATGTGTGCGTGGCTCTCTCTGGTGAGTCGCTGTGTGCTGTGGCATCTGCTGATTCTCCCCGATCTTTAAATTGGATATCTTGGATTGCTTTTCGCAACTCCCGATGGGGACATCAGGCAAAAAGAAAGGGGGATGTACAGATGTCACTGCACCTAGTGCCTCTAAATCTTAGTAGATTTAGGCTTTCGACAGCTGGAATCACATTTTTGTGAAAATGTGTGAGCTCTCGGGCTGCACAGAAATTCTGGGAATAATATCTCGGCGGAAAGACCCCGTGCAAGCTTGTGTCGGTAGACACAGCTTTGATTCGGAAGGTTCTGAGCCAAAATACGCGGCCCTTGAAGTTTCGGTGAAAATCGAAATGTCGAGCAGACTTTTCAGATCTGTCCGGTTGGAGCAGTAAGTGTTCTCGTGGCCCGGAAAGTGTGAAAACAGTTCTGAATAGGTGGTATTGTGTTGATTCGAAACTAATTTCAGTGTTTTCGGTCGAAAACAGTAGTTTTGGATAACTCGAATTTTGGGAATTATCATTTTGATCTGAATTTTACTAAATTCAGATATTTTGGCTGTAAAACTGTGTAATAGGTTTGTAAATGTGCTGAATTTGATGGAATGCATCCAAAAACACTTAATTCTAGCGAAATTTTCGTTTTCTGCGTATTTGAAAACTTATAGAAATTTCGATTACCACCGAAATTTAGTATAATTATTAGCTATGTTAAATAGATTACATTGGAATTGGCTTGTGACGCGGAAGAGAAATATGGCGTATTAGTGTTAGTGTGTTAATTTGAAATTGTCATGTGTTATTTTTCTTTTGAGTATTATTACTGTTTACGTGTGAATAACTAGTTTCGCTGCAGTTTATTGGTTGTTTGAGTATTTTTGGGAAATCGAGGTGGATAAGATAATTATTACTGAAACTGGTTATGCAAATTCTGTGAAATCTTGCAAATTTCGGGTCCGTTTTTAAAAAATCCGCGGCTGACCTAACTGTTTTGGGAGGTGAGAATTGAGGGTTGTTTCCGACGGTAGTTTAGCGATTTTTGTTTGTTTTCTTACGAACAGTTTTGCAGAGTGACTTTGAGTTGCAGAATTTTCGGGGTGTGAATAACTCCCTGCGGCAGCAGCGGAGTTGGACCTGGGCGACCGGGGAGGATTGGTGCCACTGGTCAGCGGCGGAGTCCCCGTTTTGGTCTGGGGTATCACAAGCAAATCCGCAGATTCGGCCGTTACCACGGCCCGAATCGGTCATTCCCGAACTGCTGGTAAGAATTATTTATTTACTTGCTTACACCATGGTCATTGCTTTACACCGGTGTTTAACGGCCCTCGAGATTATCGAGAGAGTCCAAGCTGGCTTGTAAATCTTTACGTTATTTATTTTTAGCCGTGGAGTAGAATTATAACTAGCGTTATCTATAGGCAGCTAAATTCTCTCGGTTGAAATGGCAAGGAGTACACCATCATCCCCGCTAAATCCCGAAGCTGACGAGTTTCAACCTTCCACCTCTGGGGTTCGGTGGGCGGTAGCTCACATAACACCAGAGGTTGAAGCCGAGCTCGAGGCTCTGCGAATGCGTAATGCTGAGGAGGACGCGTTGGTAAGATTTATTTTGTTTCTTTAGTGCGGGTGTACTTGTTGCCAGAATTTAGGTGTTAGTTTTCTTAACCCAGTGTTACGTGTTATGTTTTGCTAATAAACTAATAGGCCGAGTTTAAGCACATAGTATTTACTTCACACATACACTTTTAATTATTCAATTTGATTTCGGGTCCGGGACTACCGCCCCGTCCCCGTGTCTTTGTACACATCGTCCTTGAGTTAACCCGCATTTTTCTCGTGTCTCTGAGTGCTTACGCTAGTCACGCATGCGCTGAGCTTAGGTCGAGTTGAGTTGCCTGAGTTCTTGAATGCGTTAATTTAGATGTTAACCGGATCCGGATATTTCAATTGTTTTATCGAGCATTGTTTCAGATTTTTAGCCAGTTTGAGTTCATAGATTGATTGTTCGTAAGCCGAAAACATTTTCGGCTGTTGTCTTTTCTGTCACATTATTCGGCGCGTTTAGAATTCTAGAATTCGTTATTTTAGCGGCGCCTGTGAAATTTCGTAACTTAGGCTGATGTGATTTGTTACGAGAAATTAAGCGCGATGGAAAATTTGCGGCGCTCATAAGCCGCTGTTATTCGCGCCGGCCCAATTTCGCTTGATTGTCACGCGGTAGGGTGACAATGTGCATTTTCTAGTCAGATCCGTAGGCGGAATCTTTAGGTGTGATCAGATCGGTTTGCACTTATCTTTCGGTGACCGGTTTCTTGCAGGAACGCTTATGCTTAGGGTATTCCGCTGGATTTTCCTGCTTCGGTGCGATGCTCTTAAGCTGAGTGAAGTTACTGTTCTCGAAACGTGGGTGCATTTCGGTTTGGTTACGCTGGGGTGACTGCTATTTTCGCGGATCCCCGTGATTCCCTGTGTCGGTGACTTTGGAACGAACGTACTCCAGTCGCGGGCCTAGCATAGCATAACGCATTCGATCATTTTCTATCCATAAGCAGAAAGTTGCCGAGGGTAGGCGGCGCACTGTTTTTACTTTCTGACTTATAGTATCTAAACTTACTATTGTATGAACCCACCTGAAACCTGGACGCCCCTTAAAGTAACATGAGCCGATTATTTATAGACTTTAGAACACTGTAGAGCTCAAGATGTCAGCCGACGAATTGTTGCAAATTCCTTGAACTACGGTCGTACCAAGTATATACCTTGCGATAGAAGTAATTTTAATATTACTCCGAGCAACGGTTGCAAAACTTTTCATGGTTTTGCGCCCTGAGAACACTAGAACTGTTTAAATCACCTCAGCTACGTTCATGATCATACGTATAAGTTTGTGGCAAACAAGACATTTAGGTTTGTCGCCCAGATTCAGCAAGGTATTTTATCCAGTAAAATTGATTGTTTTTATCGTTTCTCCTGGGTTTGCGCAAATAGTAATTTTAATATTTATCAGTATTCTATAGAGTAGCAAGAATTTCACATTTCAAACGGGTAAAACCTCGTCTAAATGTTATTATTAGCAAGTAAGACACGCTTTTATACCTCTATAATTGACCGATGTAAAAAACAGAGGCGGAACAGTATTAGCATATTCCTAAGCCTAAAAGCCTAAGTCTAAGCCTAAGCCGAGCAAAAAAAATAGTCTAAAGCTTCAGATTAGTCTATTCTAGTCCCACAGAAAAACGTTCCACCCCTGATCAATACATGGGCCCTATAATTCAACAGGTTGTATTAAAACCAGTAAAAATTATGTAATTTTATAGTCTTTTAAAAGTGTGCAAAATGGAAAATACTGAAATGACCGGAATAAGAGTGGAGGGGACTGATATTTATTTTGTATCTCCAGAACGTACTCCAACTTTATTCGGTTACAGACAGTTGTTGATTATTAGGTCACCCAATGTTAGTTGCACCCAACGCTCTTGTTTTTATGCTCTTTCTTGTGGGCAAAGCTGACTTGCTCCGAAGCATTTTTGTTGATTACCACATGTGTTAACGCTTTTCTGGATTTAATAAAGCTTGTGCTGGCTGTTTGAAAGTTTGACTTACAAGTTTGACGTGTTTAGACGATTGTTCTGTTGTGGTTCGTTTTATGGACTGCAATTAGGACTTATGGACTCGATACACTAAAGGACTCTAATTAGGCATACACGCTCCTACTGACTGTGACTCAAAATGGGGACCCCATTACCTCCTTTTATTTCGGTTACTACAGTATTATTCTGGCACGTAGCGAATAATTTCATTTCGAGTTGTATAACCTCGTATAAAAGTTTGTGGACAGCGAATAAGATAGGTTTTGTATTGAGCAGGTTCTGTTAAAGCCTATAAAATTGTATATATTTATGGTTTTTTTAAGGATTTTGTGCAAATAGCAAACGAAAGTATTAATTTTTCCGCACTTAGCAAATATTTCAGTTTGGAATGGTATATTCTTGACCCGTATCCTTAAATGTGTGTAGCAGCTATCATTAGTTGGTGATAGGTCTTGTAACTTTCGAACCAAAGAATGCTAAGGCTAAAAATTCAGCATATGGTTGTAATATAATTTGTTCTACTTCTGTAAATCGTTTTGAGTTCAACAACTGCAATATATAATTAGCAAGTTTTAAAACCTGTTACTATACTCATGACAGTTGCTACACTGTAAATTTCAATGAGTAGTTTTTTCTGAAATAATATCAGTAAACATAAACTCACTCTGAATTGAGTTGATTCTCACTCTGAGTTGAGTTGACTCTGGGTGAGTTGATTAATTAACTCAGAAGGTATTGAATTTACTCAAAATTCTGAGTTCTGATAGTCCTATCTCAGACTGAGTGATTCAACTCATTCTGAGTTAAAATTAACTCACTGAAATTTACAGTGTATACACATTTGAGAATACGGGCCCTAATATCTAAAAGTTTGCAGCGAGCGAGACAAGCTTTTAACCATTAGCATTATGTGGTTTATTTTAAAACACGTGAAATTGCCTACATATATCGGGCAAAGCAAGAATTTCATTTCGAATGGTTGTATAACATTTCTGTAGAAGATTGTGGCGAATCCAAAAAAATAGCTCCAGGATTCGGCAAGTTATATTAAACTCTGCAAAATAGTCTATTTTTATCGTCTTTAAGGTAAGGGAAAAAATTTGTTGACCTCTAAGATTCAAGCATGTTACATAAAAGTCTGTATTAAGACTGTGTATTTCGTACTATCCCTCCAGAAATTTCTGGTGATATAACTCGCTGGTCGTCATGGGAGTAGAAAGGATTTTGGAAGAGGGGTTACGTTTTGTAAAAAGTTTCAAGGGTGCTTCTTGATGTTGCAAACTGATACCGTGTCTGAAACCCCAGAACAAAAATTTCAGATGTAGGGGGTTGAGAATTGACCCCCTGACTTCACCCCTGCACTCTAAAAGCTTAAACTAACTTGATTTAAGCTTAAGGTAATCCTGCAGTATTTAACTAATATCAAGATTAACTAAACTAACAGGTAGGTATACGCTTAAACTGGTTTAAAATCTTACATATTTTTAGTCTGAGATAAACTTTATACTGAATTCTTAAATACATATATATATAATCTCGGGGTTGCACGTATTATATACTTTAACCAAAAATAAGCTTAACTTATACTCGTGTTAATAAAATTTAAAATGTGTTAGTCTAATACTAGACTTTATGTATCAATATTTAAACACACATCGAAATAACTTGCAATTCTAGTTTAGTTATTCCGTTCAGTCATTTAAGCTTTACTAAAACTAATATCCAAGTTTAGTTAAGCTACAATTTAAGCTTAGGTTTTTAGAGAGTGAATGTCACCGGTTGTTTACGATCATGTCGATATTTATTATTTAATGGAAAAATTTTCAGTTACTATCTATAAATTCAACTTGCGTTATTTCATCTTTATTAGCAGCCAGCCAATCCAACAGCCTGAATGGGCGTCGTACGGTTATCGTTGAATTTGGCTTGAACGCAGCTGGCTCACCTTGAAAACTTTCACCTGTTGGCTGGCGCGTTCTGTAGGCGTTTGAAGCCATGTATCTGAAATTAAAAATATATTCGTTCATTTTATTACAACAACAGGTATCAAAAATGACGCTGTGACATATTTTAAGGTAGGAATAAAGCATAATATTCCACGTGATTTGCTCTAATCAGCTGTCATTTGTTGAAAAAATTCTATTTTTTATATATGATTTTATTCGTTGTGTTTGTTATTAAGAATAATGCAACTTCTACAATATCATGCGTGCACCGGGTAACATTTGAGGGGGCAGTGTGATGAACACCGAAGTTTTTTTGGCTGCATTATCCTGGATACTAAAACTTTTTGGCTTCAGTATCCCGGATACAGAAGCTGTTTGGCTTTAGTGTGCGGGAAACTGTGAAACCTGGTGTACGCGTAACATTATGGAAGTTGCATTAGACCACAAATTTCCATGGCTATATGATACAGACAGTTTCGAACTTGAATCACAGCGCTCTTAGATGCTATATAGTACTTTACGGGGCCTCCTTTCCTATTGTCAAGAGCAGATGATGCACACTTCTATACTTAAAAAGAAAAGTATGCAACTGGGCACATTTTGTGTATAAAAAAGAATGTACGCAGCACACGTTGCATTTTTAGCTTACCATCTTCAGTTATATGGGTGCTAAAACCGTGGGAGCAGAGAAAAAATCTTCCAATGCACGGTGACAAAAATCGTTTATGTTCTTGACCCGTGTTCTCAAAAATAACCAGCACCTATTGCCCGTTAGTGATAGGTCTTTTAGCGTTCGACCCAGTGAATGGTGAGGTTCAAAATTCAGCACATTCTTCGCATTTGATTTGTTCTACTTGTATAAATAAGTTTGTGATTCGCTGTTGCGAATGTTCGTCATTGGAAAACCTATCACTTACTGGTGATTTGTGTTGCGCGTATTTGAGAATACGGGAGCTTGATTTAAGTTTTGCAGTTTTTTATTGTTAAATGTGTTCTGTATCTATTCGACCTCTTAATAAAAATGAATAAGGGTACGGGCTAAACGCTATGCACGGTGGTACATTTTATGCTGCGAGTATATTAATTGCACATTGTTATTCTAGTCATTATGGACTATTGAAAGCATCAATGAAATATATTTTGCGTTATTTTTTTTTTCAACCAAAATTTCACTGAAATTCTAACTTTAATTTTAGAGCAACCGACATCGTGATTGGTGATCAATAAAGAATATAGAGAAGTGACGTCATAAAAACTCAAAATATTTTTTAAAAAATGTGATCGATTTTACCCAAAAAAACGAAATGTCAACGATATTAAAACATTTTAGCAACAAAATGTGATAGCTAATCATATTAAACATAGCATAGTTTTTTATTATAAAACATAGTTGCTGTTTCTGGAAACCAAATATAACATTATAGCATGATTTGATAATTGACAAATTATTTATTGGCTATCAGACAAGGTTATAACCTTGAACAATTGGTGTATTAAGTCTAGAAATTCCTATCGGGTTATGAATTTTTGCACAGTGGACAAACGTAAGCAGAATAAGCGTGCTAAATCAGGATTTGTTTGCCAATTTCATTATTTATTATCGGATATTCGTTTCTGTTAACGTTATACATCCAGCCAATCATTCTGTTATTTTTATGCTCAAAATTAATTCTAAACCACGTATTTATTAAATCGCACAATTATTCATTACAGATACGTTGATTCGCGTCACAAACACAAAATTGTTTAGCATATTCAGAAAAGCGTTTATATTGATGCTAAAAATTGCGTTTTTTAAACACTAAAAACAGTTACTATAGAAAAATAGCTATCTGTTAATACACTAGTCATGCATTTTAGCGTTTATATTTTTGAAATGATCCAGTTAACGAAACAATGGCTTGAGTTTGATAAACTGGGCTAAGCAAAAAAAAATTTCTAAAAATTCAGTGGAAAACTATACAGGTAACATCATTTTCCCGGTGGATAGATGAATACCTACGCGTGCAGCAAAGCGAGCGAGGAATCAAACGCTATTTGATTGCTTTTGATTCCTGTTGGGGTCAATGTATAGAACAAGAGTGGGATAGTAGTATAAGCATATTCCTAACCCTAAGCCGATGCTTAAAAATGAGCTTATTATACATAAGCTTTTAGCGTAAGCGTAAGCAAAAAATTAGTCTAAAGATTAAGCTTACTCTATTACAGAAAACGTTCCGCCCCGGATATTTACATGGACGCCTGTTGAAAGCCTAGGCCGGGGTGATCTCCCTTGGTTTTACAAGTTGCAGCAAATCAGATATTAGGTCAGATGACGTCTACATCAATTGTACCAAGGCAGCAAACTCAAATAAATAAATGACATTTTACATTCGACTATAATTTTTATGATCTTATCGTGGGAATTAAATCATTTTTTATGTTGCAAAATCACGCAGTCCACCGCTAGAAAAAGACCACTGTAATGAAAACTTACCCCTTCCGTGAGAAAATTGTGCCCCTCCGTCTGGGAAACTTTCAACCTCACCTATAACTGATGTAAAAAAACTAGTCTGCTACTCGTGCAAATTTTTAGGCGCCCCCCTTTGAGTCAAACTGCTTTATGCTTACGCACAACACTCTACCAACAGTTACATAAGGTCATCTGGTATTCCTGTTGAAAAGAAGTGGTCAGATGGGAATGAGGTCAAGCGAGCCTAAATGATTTTGAAAAACTTTTTTGTTACCAACTGATAGCTGAGACAAGCCTGATTTAGGTACGCACTGTTGCTATTAACCATATTGTCAGATTCATTGAGCTAATTTTGAAAAGGTCATAACTCATAAGTCTTGTGTAGATCGCTGCCGTTTAATACAGCGGTTGTCTTTGGTCTCCAATGTTAAGTTTAAATGTTTTCAACCTTTCGTTCTCCGTAACTTTTTAGATCAATTAAAACTGTTCCTTTTCAGCTAAAAAGAACGTTAGGGAATGCGGCCTGTGTTAACTCCAGAGCACTGCGTATTGGACCTAAGCGTAAACCTAAGCCTAAACCTAAGTGTAACTATAACAACAAACCTGATTCGAACCCAAAACATAAACATAAGCCTAACACCTTTGATCTTTATGTCCTCAAAGTCTCTATGATTCCAGTAGGCGGGCTCCTAATAATTAACAAGGGTCGTAGGTATATAAAACGTGGGGGTAATTGATAAATTGATAAAATTATTACTATAGTGACCCAAATAAGAGGGGGCAGATATTTATTTGGCCTCTCCAGAGGGCACCCACTGTTATTCGGTTACGGACTGTTAATTATTTTCAACCAGCCCTCCATCTTCCTTCGTTACTGATATATCTCCGGTATTGCAACTATCCGTTGAGTTAAACCTTTGTTTGCCTTGTGTAGCTTTAGCGATAATACAAGGTTATAATTAGGAATGTAATTTCAAGATCTAGGTACGCTGTAAAGTTTCGAACTCGAATTATTTGGTCCTGGATTCATTGACATTTATGGACTCTAATCAGGGTTTAGGGACTCTATCCACTTACGGACACTTATTAGAAATACGGACTCCTATTGATTGGAACTCAATATTGGGACACCCCTCTTATTAGGGTCACTACAGTATTTAATAGACCAAAGCTATCTCATTAAAAGTATTCAATGCCGCGGATAAGTTATTCGAGCACTCACCGACCTTTGAGATTGGCTCACCATGTAATGTATTCTTACTTCGTCGTCTTCCAAAATAATATAAAGTATCTTTACTTCATTGTCTTACTAAATTAAATGAAAAAATTTACAAACTGTTCTTCTTTCGAGTACAATTCCTTAACAGGAAGCGCAAATCTACGTCTATGCCTAAAGCCTGACGCGCATGACAAAATTGTTAATTTAGTTAAATTGCACCCAATACGCAAAATTTTTCAACTCACACGGTGGATTGAGCTTTTTTCCACATGTTGGCGGTTAACGCAAACGAAAAACGAATATTGAAGTATTAAACTTTCAAAAATGTTTTATTTTTCTGCAAACACAATTCACAGGCATGCAAACATTCATCGGTCTTTTAAAAATTTTGCTGAAAAAATGGCGGATACATCGACGGTTTTAAGGTTTTAGACAAATTTCGCCATGTTTATTTCATTTCGAACACAGTTGTGCAGCGTATTTGTAACAAAAAATTGCGAGATATATTTGCGTTACTTTCGTAACGGAAACGGATATTCATATATACATAAATATACATACATACATATATATATAATATTTATATATTATATATAATATATACATATATGTATGTATGTATGTATGTATGTTCGCATGCTTCTGTTAAAAATATTCTTGAAAATAAATTAAATTAAAACGTTTAAGGCCAGTTTTTTTCGATTACTGGCGTCCAGCACTGCTGAGAAGCTATAGAAACCAAAAAATATGTGTGTGGGAGGATTCGCAGAATTATCGAATATAACTTTTCCTATCAACGTCAGTATAAGAATAATGTTTATGGCCAATGTTACTTTAATGGACGTAACAGTAGATTAAGCGTATTCCTAATCCTAAGTCTAAGCCTAAGCGTTGAAAGAATGTGTTCCTAAGCGTAAGCCTAAGCGTAAAAGCTTATGCAAAAAATGAAACCTAGAATTTAAACTTACTCTTTTATAGACCCACCAGTAACCTGGACGCCCCTTAAAGTAACATGGGCCATGTTTATAAACCATGCTGGAGGAGGAAAATGTCACATGAAGGGTGGCATGCAAGGATATCACATGACTTAGCGTATTGACACTTTTCTTGGGAGCCCCAGAATGTTTCGAGTTTACTGAGCCTACATGCTTCCCCTCTGGCTGCGGAAACACAGTTAGACAGCCAGTGGCTGATCCATGGGGGGGACACCGGCCGTGCCCCCCCAACAGCATCTCGACAAAAATTATATAGAGTGTCAATTGCTGTTCTACGAAATAAATTGAAATCCATAACCGGTAATACTAAAACATTTTCCGAAAATAGCAGGCAGTTTCAACTCATTCAAAACAGAAACGGGTATTGCTGAAACTGACTGGATTTTGTTTTTTCAAAACTGAATTGGCTTCCGAATCCGAGCCTTTAAATAATTGAACGAACGTAAGGAAGTCAATTTTACGGCAATAGTTCGTGGTTCGTGGGTGAATCAAAAATAAGTTTAGTACCTGTGAAATTTTGCCCCCCCCCCCCCATTTTGAGATCCTGGATCCGCCACTGAGACAGACAGATATGGCTGAGAGACAGCCAACGAATGTGTCGCCTTGAGTGCCGGCGCATATGTACAGCAGCACAAATGCCGGGTTAATGTCAGTTTAGCTTACGTTTAGGGTTTTAAGCAAAATAGTAAAAAATTTCAAATCTAAAGACAAAAAACACATGTGTTGGAATGCACTCACTCTTTAATCACAGGTAACAAATCTTTTCCAAGATCAGTACAATAAAACCAACGCTCCCAGAGAACTTGCTGACAACTGTCATCCACGTAATACCTGAAATTTGTTTTGATTTTAGAAATAATTATGTATATATGTATGTCGTACTGCAAACTGCTATTCAGGTCAATTACTAATTAATTATAAAGGTTAGGCCGTAGGCTGCTGTTCGAAAACTTGTGACAAAATTTAGCTTAACGCAATCAATTGTTACTGGACACACCATAAGATATTGTTCAGTTTGATTTTCAAGATTTGCCATATTGCAAACGATGCGTTCATCTTACCAGCGGATTTTGCGCAAATGACAAAATAGGGTAATATTCAGCCAGTCCACAAATGTACTTTTATGTCAGGGTCACAATAATTAATTCGACGACCCACCAGTATTAAGTGGAAACTGAGTATCTGTGCCCAAATAGATTTAAGTGTCGTTTTCTAACGTCAACTCAAGAAGTGGAATAAATAAGATTTTCCTAAAATCCCGGACCGTGCACTGTAAATTCCAATGAGTTGATTTTAACTCTGAATGAGTTGAATCCACTCAGAAGTCTGAGCTCTGAATTAGGTCTTTTAGAAGTCTGAGCTCTGAATTAGGTCTTTTAGAACTCAGAAATATGAATTGAATTAACTCAGTCTGAGTTTATTAATTAACACGCTCGAAATTAAACCAAATCAGAGTGAGTTAATGTTTATTGTTTTTAACTTAAAACTATCCAAAAATGACTAATTCGCCTTTCTGAGTTGATCAATGAACTCATCGGAATTTACAGTGTGAGCATAGGCTTATTTAGAGGCGTCGATATTAATAATGCGAGGTTCCATTTGGTTCAAAAAATTGTTTATTCTCGTTTTTAATAAAAGAATTAGTTGCCTAGAACTTGACTAAAATTAGAAATGCAGACATAAACAACAGTATGGCTGCGACCTAGACCCACATTCTCAAATGTGTATAGCAACTATATTCAATTAGTATTAATAGGTTATTAAACTACCTAGCAATTGGAGTTGCTTTTACTGAAACCTGGTACAGCAGTAGAGCAAACCATATGCAAAAAATGGGCTGAATTTTGAGCCTCAGCATTTACTGATTCGAAAGTTACACGACCAATCACCATGTGATGCTAGGTGCCGTGCTGCACACACTTCAGAATGCGAGCGCTAGATTTTGCAAATCTTAAGCCTGTGCGATCATTACTACTTCTACAGTCCAAAGTAAATCAATCACAAGAACTTTGATGGCGAACCCTAAGGCAAGAGATCCGGGTTCTCGTACAGTTTTCCTTCCGCAGTTTTGTAACTTTTCAGATGTTGGCACATAACTTTTAGACCTCAGCATTATGTTTAAGGATTATGAAAAAGAAATGTGTACAAGTGATGTGATATGTGTTTTATAAGTTTTCAAATTCCATTTATTTTTCGTTTTAAATACATTTTATTTTCTTTTATGACGGGGTACTGTTTTCCACATGTTAATTAGATGTTGACTTAAAAATTACGGCTCTGCCACTAGCGGATCCAGAGCGGGGGGTATACACCCCCGTCAGACTTTTTTTGCGATAAAATGGTAAGCTCCCTGCCATGTTCCCTACGTTGCATATTTTCTTCCTCAGTAATTTTTTTCTAAAAAACACAATGTTTACCTTCAGAAATTTTTGTGATAAAATGATAAGGGAGTCTTCTTCGGTATCCCCACCCAGCCCGCGTTTGGCCAAAAGTGTTTCCATTCTGAAAATTTTTGCATATTTGAGCTTCTCATAATCTCCTCTGATCATTTCACGCCCAAGTTTGACTTTTTGAAAAATTCCATTTTTAAGGTCCCAAGGTGTCCTCCTCGGGACTAAAAAATTTTTTTGCCAAAAAGATTGATAAATTATATGCCATTCAATGCAGCTTGGCGAGCTGAGTGCAATGGTGTTAGCCGGCATGTCACTTGACTATGCGGGACATGAATGCGGATAAAAAATCCCTGATGTTTTCGTGACCAGCACTAGTGAATACAAGAAACAGGGGTACCCAGGCACAACCCCCTCCTAAACAGGCATCAAATCCAAAGATTTCGTATTAAGATTTAGCATTTGGGTCATTCGAAAAGATTTTTCCACTATTATCGCGCGGCCTTACTCCCATTAGAAGTTTCTGAATCCGCCACTGGTGGCATGTGCTCAGCTATCGCGGTCAGATTGAGATAAGTTTCAACCTTATCTGTCCTGTTAAATCTAAAAGAAATGAAGGTCAGTTGACAGCTATGGGAAAATTGTTACAAAATCCACACAACAACGTATTTCTAGTAGCTAAACTTTAACGTGGCTTTTTCATTTACAGCATTAATACGACAAACTTCCCAGCCCAGAAATGTCAAAATTTTCACATTAATAATCATCAACCGTACGAAAGACATACTCTGCTAAACATTTTATGAATATTTAATAAATAGGAATGAACTAGGAAGCAAAAATTTTAGGTTTAATTAGATTTTGCGTTAGCTTATTTATAGAATGGCTGGTTTACTGAAATCTTACTTAAATCATTATTTAAGTTATACTTAAGTAATTACTTATAACTTTTCCTGCAAAAACCAATAAACGTCAAATGTGAGCCATTTAATAACAAAAAAGTAATAGATTTGCATTTAATTGGCTACCGTGACTCTACAATTTCAATTATACCAAAGATTGTATGTCTGAACTGCTAATGTGTTGCATATCATATTTAATCAGCGACTTAAGCGTTTACTTAAATGAAGTACGCTTTTAAAAACGTCAAAATCATTGAGTAATTACTTTGCACGTACTTATTGGCTGGGTTTCCAAAACCCTGCTTAAGTACGATCGTACTTGAGTACGTGTTAAGTAATTACTTAACCAGTTTTTAAGACCATACTTAAGTTAAGTAAATACTTGAGTCGATGACTATATTTGATAGATTATAAATTTACCATTCAGGCATACTAACCTTGGTCAAATTGAAATTGTAGACTAATGGTTCCTCCTCAGTATAAAGTAACACTATTACCTTCGTGTTATGACAACAGCTGACATTTTGGCGTTTATTTTATTTTTGCTCAAAAATTTAAGTATTTACTTATGTCGGCGACTTAAATAATTACTTAAATATAACTTAAGTGTACTTAAGTAACATTTCAGAAACCCAGCCATTAAGTACTAAATCGTAAAACGTTTCAGAATCCCAGCCGATGCCCACTAAGTTATATTTTATCGCTGGTCCTGTCAGAAGATTTCACATTTTGCATGAATAAAACAAGTCAAAAACAAAATGCTACAAGCATTTCTTTTTGCTTGGTTTAGGCTTAGTCTGCGACTTACAATTTACAGCACACAGATTTTGATTTTACAAGAATTTCCAGGTGTCAGTGCAGCGTATGAGTAGCCAAAATTTACAAAAAAAGCTGTTGCGTTCTATAAAATTTCAAAAGTTTCTGTGTAACTAAACTCAAAATTTACTTTAACCGTTGGTTAATATCCCAAAACCAGTTTGGATGCCGCCGAATGGTTGGGGGGGCGATAGAACGTATAAACGTCTACCTGAGGCCATCACGTTCAAACTGCGCCCGCTTTCGTTCAATGACAAGTCCAACTGAGTTTTCAAATCGTTGAGGTGAATGCGGTATTCGACCAGGAAGCAGAAATATCTAAATTTTCCAAATTTTAACATGAATATTTGATTAGTGTAGTGACCCGAATCAGAGTGAGGTAGTAAGAGTGGTTCATTCCACACGAAAATTTCGTAAACCTTTGATGAATTTAATTCATTTCAACTGCTGCTCGTCGCAGTGTTTCTGTGTGCTAGTGTACGCAACTACACGCACTGCCGGACGAAGGGTTAAACGAAATTTTTTCATTACAACTCCTATTACGAGCTGAATATTGAATATATTTCAAACGTTCGTTGGAACAATTATGCCACCGCCACCCTAGAAAATTTCCAACCTATCTTGAAAGTCATTGAAAACCCCTATTGCATGCCCTTCCTGACAAACTTTTAGCCGTCCAGAAAAGTCAGCTGGCTACAAGCCTGGCTCGTTGACGTTTCATATTTTATGCTGCATGAATCTATTAGCTAAAGCGTAAACGTGCAACTGTGCCACAGACCAAGCTACTGAAACTAGAGTACGTTTTAAAGGTTGTTAAGTTACCGATTTCTGTGAATGAGCTTATTTAGAACCAAACGCTAAATCTTAATTTTAATGTTTAGAAGACGCGTCAATACAAATTACCTCGCCGGCTTTAATATCGATTACCATATGTTTGCCGTGTTCTACAATCGGCAGCTGCATGTCGCCTTTGAATTGAAAGAATAACTGTAAAATTTCATAAATAACAAACTGATTTAAATTTCAAAAAAAACAAACTGATTTAAATTTCAAAGAATGGATCTTGACGACAGTACGAATTCTTTTCAAATTAATGGTGTTTTTGTTAAAATACGGTGGTGTCTATTTTGTTTATTTAACAGCAACTACTATTATCAAATAGACGAAGATATGTACGTATACTAGGTTTCAGCCATTAATTTACAATAAAGAAACGAAACGGAACAAGGGTTGGATCAAGGGACCCATGTAAAGATCAGGGGCGGAACGTTTTTCTATTGGACTAGAATAGAATAAGTTTAAGCTTTAGACTAATTTTTTGCTTGGCTTAGGCTTAGGCTTAGGCTTAGGAATAAACTCATTCTTACGCTTAGGCTTTGGTTTAGGCATAAGCTTGGCTTAGGAATATGCTTATAATACTGTTCCGCCCCTGTTCTTTACATTGGCCGATCAGCGCTATATTTTGACCCTGAGGTAAACTTTAAGATTTTTGGATAGCTCCTAGAATAATCATAAAAATAATAAGAAAATATTGACTATTTCTTTCTTTACCATTCCTTAAAATATATCTGACCCAATAAAAATTTGTTACAGTTTTTGTGGTTACACACATAAATTAAATTGTGTTGACATTTCAAGACTTCTACTTGCTTAAATTTTCAAAACGTAAATGATTGATATTTCAAACATTAATAGCCTTAAACGGTTCAGAAATTTGCGTCTAAAATGGCAAAACATAAATGTGTTATATTCACAAAAATACTGTTGCCAATATATTAAGACGTAAATATCTTCCCTTCAAAACTGAGTATAATTTTAGTGGACTGTGGGAAAATATTTAGATGTAGGATATCACAAACACCCAGTGGTTTCGAATCAAACGTAGCTAAAAAACTTTTCATGACATTTGGAGAATCTAGGATCCATATTCTCAAATGTGTATAGCAACTATCATCAGTTAGTAATACATTATCAAAAACTCGCTAACTATTATAGTTGTTCAACCCAAAATTGGCACAGGAGTAGAGTAAGTCATGTGCGAAAAATGTGCTGAATTTTGAGCCTCGACATTCGCTGGTTCGAAAGTTAAAAGATCTATCAACAGCTGGTGATAGATGCTAGACACATTTGAGAAGATGGGCCTAGGGCTCAACGGCGAAAAAACTTAAATCAACTGTCGCAGCTGGAAATTTCCTAAATTTAAAGACAACTTAAGATACAAACTATTTCATTTAAGCTTCTTGTCTTGTACGCTTTCCACCGCAGTTATATTTAGGAACTGAACTTAGGCGAACGTTTGGCAAAAGATTTAAAGGTTTAGGCTATCGATAAGCATGTTCCTAAACCTAACCCTTTAGCTTAAAGGTAGATTTTAAGGGGGGAAATGTACAAAAGCAATAAGTTTTTTGTTATACCTAAACCTGTATAATAAAGCATACAAGATCCTATAATTTATTTGTTTCATTTATCTTAGTGCTCGTGGTCCTTCGGTTAAATATTTAAATTTTGTTTTATTTTTTCAAATATTTAATACTCTCTTCCTTAATAAAACTTTTTATGTTTGATTTTACAATAAATTTTAAGCGTTTCATCGACTGATATGTTTCCGTTAATGTTCGAACCTCGTTGTGTATTTGTTGCATAAATAACCGAAAAACATACTACAAGTTTGTGTTAATAGCGTGTTAAGCAGAGTGTAACCGGATATCCGTTTCCGTTTCCGGTTAAATTCTGTGTTCGTTTCCGTTTCCGTTATGAAAATAACGGAAATTGTGTCAATTTTTACGCTCAAAATTAGTTATAAATCACGTATATATTTCACAATTTTTGGTTACAGATATGCTGCAATTGTTTGAAATGAAATAAAAATTACGAAATTCAACCAAAATCTTTAAAATTTCCATGCATCCGGCAAATTTTCTAATACCGGTGAATATTTGCACGCCTTCATTGCAATGGCAGAAAAATAATGCGTTTTTGAAACTTTTATACTTCAATATCCGTCTTCCGTTTCCGTTATTTTGAACGCTATCTGTTTCCGTTTCCGTTATTTTTACTATCCGTTTACACCCCTGCGCTAAGCAGGAATTTTGAGAAGGTTTTAATCGATTATACGCGTTTACACGTTGGCACCATTTGTTGGAAAATTTAAAATTTTGGTTTCTAAAATCAATATTGTAAACACTTTAATTTGCAATTTTACCGAAGAAACATTTGCTTACAATTGGCATTTTTAAACATTTTTGACTGAGTTGATGGACTATAATGTGTTATATAATTCACCGTCGTGTGTACACTAGAAGTCCGCCAACAGTGTTTATGTTATTACATTTTACTGTCTTTAATTGTATTCATATCTTAGGATCAAATTTAATTTTTATCAAAAAACATCTTGAGTTCAAATTTATAGTCCAAGCAACTTTCTGAGTTGCGTCTCCAAAGATTAATTATCACAATTCGACTGCCAACTCACAAATTATGGTCAGAAAACTTGCTGCAGCAGAACTACGGATATCTTCAGCCAGTAGCCGGTGACTTTCAATAGCATGAAGTCTGGTCAACAATTACTCTCTAAAAGCTTAAACTAACTACATTTAAGCTTAAGCTAATCCAGCAATATTAAACTAACTTTCTAGAATAACTGAACTAACAGGTAGGTTTACGCTTAAACTCATTTAAAATTTTACATATTTTCAGTTTGAGGTAAACTTAATGAACACTTAGTTACACACGATTTCTGTACTGCATTTGTTACTTAAACTAAAAATAAGTTTACTTAAACTCGTGTTAAACTTGAAAATACGACAGTTTAAATAAATCATAAAATTCTAGTTTAGTTAGTCCGTCCAGCCTTTTTAAGTTTTACTTAAACTGATATTCAAGTTTAATTAAGCCATAAAATAAATTAAGTTTTTAGAGAGGCACTTTATACGGTGCACGTTTAGTTGTGAACAATTCGCGAGCGAATCGAGATAAGAGCTCGACACAATTTGAAAATTGATATGTTTCAATGATAAGTTTGAATTTTGTGTAGATTCGAAGCGGTTGATTCAATAGCTGGTCGACCAAATTCGTCCTTTCCGTTGCGTGTGAAACTGTGAAACCTTGCATAAGGGAAACTTGATAGAAGCTTGGTATTAATTTCATTTGCATCAGTTGCAAAATAATTTTTGGTTCATGGGTTGATTGGGTCCAGGACAAAAACTCCACTTGGCTACGCTCCTAGATGGAATATATATATATTCTGGGTTATGTTCTGGGACAGTCCTTACAGTAGTCTTTTAAATGGTTTTATTCAGTTTTGCGGAAAGCATACACAGCAAATAATGGTGAGTCAAATTGACTCTCTCCGAAATATGCTTTTACTGACTACATAACCTTAACTCCGCCAGGGTCAAGTTCGACTCAATTTGACTCTGGCGGAATCAAATTTTGACTCAGGTTGTGTAGTTAGGAAAAGCCTATTTCGGAGAGTCTGTCTGACACACAATTTTTTGCAATGTATATATGTATATATATAAATAAATATATGTATGTATATTTAAAGATATATATTTTTTAATTTATATATCTATTGGATGGTATTTTTTCGCTAATTTATATATAGTCTTAATTTTTGACGAGTAATACAGCCTTTGTTTGATACGAAGTTTTAAGGTGTACTCATATTTTATGCAAATATAAAAGCTTAACGATTTGTTTTCTATTATACCACGCAGATCTTAATTTAGGTGCAACAACTAATTGGAAAATAAGCTGGCAAGGCATGACTTTAAATCAAGATTTGCATTTTTGGCCATGCCACGGCGCGTCGACAACATGTTTGCCATCCAGTTTAGATGTAAACATCGCAATCTTGGCAAAATAACCAAAATAGAATTGCAAACTCGCACACCTACTTTTATTGATCAAGTAGCATATTGTTGAGAATACGCTTATGCTACTGTTGCGGCCCCTGTCCATACGTAAGCCAATGGTAATAATCAGTAGTCAGCCAAGAATGCCGGCGGGTTCAAAATTACAAGACGTGTTTACCGGGTGGAGGTGTAATTTTCAAACGAAACCGAAACATTACAGGAGTGGTAAAGGTTTTAAGGCGGCATTAGAGCCTCAGTTGTGGCCATCTTTTGTTCACATTCATAGCGCTAATTTGTGATGATACCGGCAGAAATGTGATTTTCGTATGAATTGAAAACTATAGAAATTGAATTTAACCATATATACCTTGGGCTGAAAAGACATGGTAAAATTAATGAATTTCGAGTTTGGTTTTGACGAAGTGTGTGGTTCCTTTGTATTTTAAATTTTCAGGCGCTAGCGTTAGTGAAATTTAGGCTGAGAAAGTATCTATTTTAGTCGCTGAAAACTGACCGACAGTTTTCTAAGAAAATTGTAATTCTCGTTTGTCTAATGCTTTTATTAATACCTTTTGCTATTTGAAATATTAAAACCTTAACGGAACTTAATTATAATTTTCTCACTCATAATTGGCAATTTGTTATTAACAATAGTTCAAACTTAGCATTGAAGCAATCACACATCGCTTTTCAAGTGGGCCATCATCAATTATTTCTTTTCCCACGGATTCAATGTACACCAGAAAGACAGTAAACTTTAAATCTCAGCCGATAACTATAGAATCAACAACGCTAATTGCTAAATTCCGAGAGAAAATACTATATTTCAACCACAAAATACGGTTGTTCTAACTTGACAACTATCTGGGCTTTATTGGAAACCAGACCATTGACGTTTCTCGTTTCCTACTGTATACAACGCCCACTATTCCCAAGGGCGGCAGGGTCACAAATGACGTCATCATATTTTAAAAATTTAATTCCGCTAAATTTAAAAATTAGGTACATTGCGGCTTGCAAAATTCCCTATGGAGCTTGGAAGCGTAAACAAACCTATTTGAAAATTATTTGGAATTTAAAACAAATTTTACTAAGTATAGATTATACGCGACACCTTCATAAATATTCAATATTTTGACTCAATTCGCTTGAGCGAATTATATTTTCAGTTGTCAATGGTAAGCCAGTGGTTTGATTACAAGTCTGAACGGTGAAGGTTCCAACTTGGATTAAATTTTAGTGGAAACGCAGTCGAAAACCTATTTTGTTGTCGGAATGATAATACCAGCGCCTGTTCTAAACAATACGAACTTGTATTTCATTTTTTGTTTTATTTTTTATTGAAAAATGTATACTAAAGCCTTAATAACAGGTGCAAGTTTTTGCTGCGAAAATTTACAGCTGCAAATTGCACGCAGAACTTGCGTTTTTTCATCAGTCAATGAGAAAGCAGATGCAATAAATTCATTGAACTTGCATGGTTTATTGTTATTGACACATGTGAACAAAATTCCTTGCTTTGTTTTTTAATGTTTGGACTAAACTTGCAAGTGCAATTGGCAGCTGCAAGTTTTCGCAGCCAAAAACTTACACGTGTGAATAGGACTTCACAGATTATTAAACTTAAAAATGCCGGCGGAAACGGATAGGTTGCTGAAAATTCTTAAATTGTGGCACTAGAATCACACCGCAGGTTGAAGTCGCAATTGAAATTTTTCTACTAGAAATACAAAAGAAATGGGTATTTTGTTGTATTATCCTGCTTATTGGTAGGTTAAGATAAGAAATATTAAAATTTTGCTGTTTTTATATCATATCGTGCAGTTAAATTTCACTACATTTACGAATTGTAAATGCAGTGACTGCAAATATTTCCACTAACTCTTTCTTATACGAATATTTTTACCTCATAATTTCAATCTTGGATTCGAACTCCGCTGGGACGAAAAGCGTATACCATTAATACCGCATATCAGTAGTTATCTGTAGTTATTGAGCTTAAGTGTTGAGCTGTGGGAATTCTTACGTCTTGCAGATATTTTGTACTACGTGCGTTACTGGCATGCTACAATGTGTTAGCAGAGTTTTGAAATTTGATTATTTAAATACACTCCTAAGAATGTAAACGGAGCAAATTTTTCACATACATAAAAATCAGAAAATTAATCTTGATATAAGACAACTATTTTGTGAAGGGAAGATATTTATGTCTTATGAATTGGCAACAGTAATTTCTTAAATAGAAGGCATTTTTGTTTAACCATTTCATACGTGAACTTCTGAGCTGTTTAAAAGGCTATTAATGTCTGAAATACTAGACGTTTATGCTTCGAAAATTTAAGACAGTAGGAGTCTTGAAATTTCAATACAATTTATTTTGTACGTAAAACAACGGTTTTAAAATCTAAGACTAGAGCGTTTATTGTAGGCACTTTTTACTTTTCATTCAAGGGGCATGCTTTCCTAAACCCCTCGGAAGGCTTACCGCTTAAGCTAAGGGGATGTGTGCACGATAGTCACCGCACTTTGTAATTAGAACTCGGGAGTTAGCCTGGAACAGGTTTAGGCTGATTTTTAGGAATGCATTAATGTAAACCTAAACCTCTGTCTTAGCAAATTTACATAAGTCTAAGCCTGGGGTAAGCTTTAACTATAAATGTAAAAGAAAGCGTACTTGAGCGGAAAACTTTTTATTGGAGGCAATTGATATTTTTCAACTGAGGGGGAAATATGTAAATAGGTGCTAGATTTTTTAGCAGCGTCAAAAAACAACTTGTACCACCAACCCTGGCCCTTAGCCAGGTCTCCTTGCTAGAGGGACTAAAAAATTTCAGGAGGGGTATTCAAGCGTTTTTGATTACTTACAAGCAAGGCTGAAAGTTTTTTAGCGGGGCCAAATTTTTCCAGGGGGGTGAGCCCCCCTGGTCCCCCTTTGGCAAGCGGCCCGCACCGACTCTAAACAACCTAGTGTTCCGATATTGTTTTGGACTATAACACGTTATATTTGAATAAAGATCAATTAACATCAGTTTTCGTACGGTTAACACTACCATGGTACAAAATTTGCCGCAAGGCTTAGGGTTCAGGCTTAGGCTTGTACTGAAGCTTAGGAATAGCTGACTTAAACGTAAACCTCTGTCTAAGCGTTTCTGTAAGCCTTACCTAACAGAAAGTGTATTAGAGCGTAAAAATTTTACTCGGTGGTGTTCGAGAGATTCTGCCTTGCAGGGGTTGAGGAGATTTTCCTTTTCAGAACGCGGAAGTAAGCAATCCGGAGCTGGGTTTTTTATCACCAACGGCAATAAAACAACTTGTACAGACTGATCCTATCACAATCTAGTATTGTGCCCGTATATTTCAAACTACGTTTAAATAAGGATCAATTAACTTCACTTTTGTACACGGTTAAATAGCGTCGTTGTCGTTGAGTAAAATTTCATTAAGCTGAAACTTTTTCATATTTAATTCTAAGAATAAACAGCCGATTTGTGAATTTTGTATTTCAAAAAATTATTCAAAAATAAAAACTTTTAGATTAATGAATTTGATTGTGTCAGAGAGCCATTTCCAAGCATTTCTTGTCGAGTTTTACGTAAACTTGTAGCCTTTGGGTGATAATTGTGTCACAACGGAACGTTCAAAATTTCACCAGCTTGTTAAAACTAACAGATTCTAGGTTATGTCCGCATCGTGAAATATTGTCTACAGTGTGATTGTAACAAAGTCCAGGTTTGGGATATATTGGGATATAAAAATAAATCCGTGTTATTTATAGGGGCCTGTATACTGAAAAACGTGACACTGGAGCGATGGGATAGTTTAAGGTTTAGCTTAGACTTTGGTTTATGTTTAGCCTTATGCTTATATGCTTTGGTTTAGGCTCAGGTTTGGACAGGAGCCACGTCGTTGTAAATTTGCTTGGGTTACTATCATAATGCAACATACCTCTTCACCGTCTTCGAGATGAAAATCTTTTCGTGTATTCGGACCACCGACAAACATAACTTTGAGCTGATCGCTGTACCTGAAAATGCAAAAGAAATTGTATTATAACGAAATTTCTGGAGACGTTTATTTTTAATCTACTCTGCTCGAACTAAAATATTGCATAACTTTTGGAAATTTTAATATATCTAAATACTATATACACTGCAACAAATGGTTAGTCAAGTTGACTCTTTTCGAAATAGACTTTTCGGGACTACAGAAACTGAGTCAAATTCGACCCCGCCAAAGTCAAATTCGACTCGCTGCGCGTTTGCGTAGTCCAGAAAAACCCGTTTCGGAGAGAGTCAATTTGACTCACCATTTTTTGCAATGTATTGTAGCTCCTGGGTGATGCATCCTCTACGACCTTCCACAAGCGATTACTGAACCTGGACCATGTGTAAAATAATCGTGTGACGCAAAGGGAAAGGGTGCACTGTAAAAAATGGGGAGTCAAACTGATTCTCTATGAAATAGGCTTGTCCTGACTACACAAACTGAGTCAAACGCGACTCCGCCAGAGTCAAGTTGGACTCACTGAGCGATTCAGTGAATAGAATTTGACTCTGGCGGAGTCAAATTTGACTCAGTTTGTGTAGTCAGGAAAAGCCTATTTCCGAGAGAGTCAATTTGACTCCCCATTTTTTTACAGTGTGGCGCGATCCTTGTCGTGCGGCGCCGTCCGGCGGTAGTGCCGGACAACGACGGACGGCGCCGAACGTCATCAAAAGTACAGCGCTACCCTTACAAATAGCATGTTTACAGTTTGGATAAAGAGACAGACAACGTTAACAAACATACATTTCTTAATCTTTGGCAAATTTTAGAGCAAAAGTAATGACCGAGGTATTTACAATGTTACTATTTTCAAACTCAAAGACCAATTCTGTGTTTTCGACGCAGAATTTATTTTCATATTCCGCCACGGGTCGAATGTATAGAAATACATATCGAGACAGTAAGAAACAATTTTCTAAATTTCGAGTTATATAAATCAATAAATCAATAAATAAATATATAAGTATATATATATATATATATATATATATATATATATATATATATATATATATATATATATATATATATATTAGTGGCAGAATGACAGCGCTACTTTTACAATAATCTAAGAGAAAGGTATTTTGAATAATCTCGACTATTTGAAGACAAAAATTTCACAACGCTACAAACTAACTCGTCGAAAGGCACATGTTTTGTCAGAAACATTTCTGTACCGAAATTGTCCAAGATTGATTCGCTAATTGAACCGGATCTAGCGGCAGACCTCCGGTTATACCTTGCTTAATCGTATCCGTGCATATATAATGTCTTCGGTAGAGAAACGTGCCAAGAATTGTCCATGGACTTATATGTCAATTTTCGATTTCAGTTTAAAAAAGTGTTTTGCATGTCCACATTTTTGGTAAAAATATATTACAGACCATTTTTTTCCGATTGCCAATTTAGCACTGGAAACTTGTATACCTACAATGCGTTACAATTTTTCTGAGTTTTATCTATAATTTTATTCGTTTAAATTACGAGATATCTTAAGATGTGCAGATAATTTCAGTACCTTGTCCAATGGTTAGAACGCGGCCGTAAAACAGTACTATAAGCGTATTCCTAACCCTTAGCATAAGCTTAAGGATGTGGTTTTACCTAAGCCTTGGCCTAAGCAAAAAACAGTCTAAAGCTAAACCTTACTCTATTGCAGTCCCACGAAAAACATTCCACCCCCTGATCTTTACATGGGCCAATATCTTGAATCGGTTTCAACCTCCTGTAAAACGCCTACAAGGATGTTTTTGTCTTATGAATATTTTTCCAAAGTTAAAGCATCACTAAACGGCGTAAAACGAACAAGCTTTATCATCACTGATTGTAACAGATTATTAATGACGAACAGACCTGCTATTTTCGTGATTAGCGATACAAACACCACTAAAAATACGCCTACTTGTGATTAAAAGCAACAAAATGTGACCCAATAATTAAACGTCAAACAGGTTAGCGTTAATTTCACAAAAACACGCCAACCCAATTAAACCATACGAAATATTATTAATAAGCGATACTTGTATCAAAAAGCACGTTTAAGTTGATGCTTAACTAAGCTAGCATTTAGATATTTTCAGTATAGGAAGGGGCAGGAAAAATTTACAGAGCAACCTAAAACAGTTACAATAAAGTGGAATTACTTTAGCGCTGGCGCACAAATTTTCAGCCAGTTGGCCAAGGCGTATACAGGATGAGCGCCACTCACGGGTTATCGCCATAGATGCGATCCAACGTTAATTAACTGAGCGAAGTGTTCTAGTTATTGTTAACGTCACAGTGCTAGGCATTATTTAATTTATAATGATTAATAAATGCAAAATAGGCTGTGCGTTTAGTTTGCTTGTCAATTGAAAATATTCAAAATGTTTCAAAGTTTGTGGGCGAACTATAGGCGCAATATTTTGCATACTTCATAAATTAAAAAGAAACTTACATTAATTTGTTGCATACTGGAGGAACAAAACTTGCCGTATTTTCATTGATCCACCGGTCTACGTTAATAACACGTTGATGTTTCTGAAACAAAGCTAAATATTTTATTAAGTATAGCTTGAGGTTGCGAATGAAAGATTACATCGTTAATATTTCTGACCCATGTTAATAATAATAGAGGCCTGCCTGCTGAACCTACGCCTGAAACCAAAAAGCCCAAGTGTAAGCCTAAGAATAAGACTCATCTTGACGTTAAGCCTAAACCTTCATATGGGCTGTATTTTATTGGCTGGATTTCTGGAACGCTGCTTAAGTACGAGTTCATAGCTAAGTATGCGGCGCTAACTACTTAATACTTAGCGAATTTACTGCCTCTATAGCATTGATTGATTTATGTAAATACTAAAGTCACTAACCAAATTCAGTGTTAGCGAGTTTCAGTTCAGGTGTTTTAACCTTGGTCCAGCTGAAATAATAGTCTGATCGTGCCTCGTTAATATGAAGCAAAATTAAGCTTCCTGGTTATGACAATGGTTCAAATTTGACATTTATTTGGTTTTGTTCAAAAAGCTAAGTATATATTTACTTAAGTCGGTGACTTTAAGTAATGAAGCATAACTTTAAGTAAATACTTAAGTAATGAAGCATAACTTTAAGTAAATACTTAAGTAATGAAGCATAACTTTAAGTAAATACTTAAGTAATGAAGCATAACTTAAAAGTAAATACTTAAGTATTATTTAGGAAACCAAGTCAGTGTCAAGATTTATTAAAAAATAGCCATTTTTGCAATTTTGCTATAATCCTGAGTTTTATTAAACATAGTCTTGTTAAAGCTGAAGTTCGATTATACGGTATACTGGATATATGTAAGCGGTTCTACTCCCACAAAAGTGTTCTGATACTTTAAGCAAGGGTTTGTTACACTTTAGAAAAATTGTAAAAATGCGCAGTTAGGGATTCGTTACAGTTTTATTCGTGGCCCGTCTCCCGTTCGGCGCCGTCCGTCACCATACGTCACCCGTGCAGTGCCGTCCGTCACATTCCGGTGCCGCTCCATCATAGCAAATTTTTAATGTGGCGCGCTGCGGCGTGCGGTAAAACCTTTACGGTGCCGCGCGTCGGCGTCCAGGAGCCTGCGGGGGCGTCCGGCGGTACTCGACGAGTATAGCGCAATCCTAAAGGGATAATAAGAAATTAATCGAAGTTTTCAAATTGTTCCAGGATATTGTATCTCATGCTTAATTATCGCTTTATTAGTGTTGACGAAAGAGAAAAAATTCGCCCCGAATGAGATGAGAGTCCGTTAGTAGAACTTTGCCATACAAACATGCGTTTTCAGTGGTCCGGTATTCCCAGGAACCCTCCGCTGGAATTATTCATTCTCAAGATCAACGAATTTCTTCCAAGCCCCCGATGGCCAAGTGTCCCAAATAAGAGTCCGTATGCGGATGTAGTCCCCAGACGCTAATTAGAGTCCATAAATGTCAATTATCCCTAATTGTAGTGCATAAATGACTCTAGGACCAAATAAAGTTGAGTTCAAAAGTTTAAAGCACACTTTGGTTATAAAAGTTCGTTCCTGAGTTAGCATTATCGCTCAAGTTTTTGATACTAAACAAATAAACGCATAATTCAACGTATAATTGCAGTACTGGATATATTTCAGTAACGAAGGGTGGCGGAGCGTTGGTTAGAAATAAATTACAGTCCGCAATCGAATAACAGGGGGTACCCTCTAGAGAGGCCAAATAAATATCTCAGCCCCCCTTCTTATTCCTTTCACTACAGTATGGGTATGCCTTTTTGTTACATTGTATTATTCGAGTAATTTTTGAAGGTTTACAAACTTTTGATCAACTTATGACAACATTGCGAAAAGTTTTTCAAAATTCACAATTTATACGTTGACATTTTGATTGCGTAAATAACGTCTCATAGCAAACGCCAGTTCCGATAAATTTGATGACATTCAGGTGTCTATTGTTCAGTTCCGGTTGCACCTTTCAGGTTATAATTAGACGTTTTTCTAAACGTAGACCGAAGCCAAGCGGAAATACACTGGAAACCCAAGACAAGTATTTTCGGAATACAAAATAAAAAATGACAGTGGGTAAAGGTGGATCATGAGTAATGCAATTTGGTGCGGGTATACCCGAGGTAAAAAATATAATTTCCGCGTTCCCACATACGTCTCCGGTCTTGTCCCAATATTTTGCTGTGGTTCTAAATAAATATTCTCAATGCACGTTGGTGTCCCAACACAAGTAAGCCATATTACTAAAATTGAATCCATGCTACAATTATTGTAAAAGTAACTTTTAACATTGCGGCTATATCGAAATCAAAATAACCCACCTTGTTCAGTCCCGCTCGCCTTGCTGAGGGTGGGGCTAAAACTTTTCAGGAGGATCATATCAATGGTTTTTGTTTTAACTTTCAAGCAAGGTTGAAAATTTTCTAGGGGAAGCCAAAATTTTCCCAAGTAGGCTGAGCCCCTCTGTATTCCAATTGGCTACGGGCCTGATCTTGCTACAGTTATAGACAGCTTCTTACTTTTTCAACTCAACTTAAACTTGGGTGGAGTTTTACATTTTATTACAACAGCACAGCCCACAAAACATATTCTTGTCTCATGTTCGCAGGAGGCTGACTAAACCCTAAACAAGACACTTCAAATCCGCCCCCGTACTCATTTCAACATGCTACGGGAGCCAAAAATCAATTTTCGGAGGGTCGCGCATATCATTTGAAAGCCTTCTGGGTTAAAATCCATGTTATTTCGACTGCGGTTTTCCAACCGCAGCTGTGCTAACATTTGGTTTTATAACTTATATCCAATAGCTTGGCATTATGCCTAACAAATCAACCAATCTAATAAGCTGAATTCTATCATAGATACATAATGATAAAACCGTAAAATGCTAACTTGAGCGTATTTAATTTTGTTTTTACAAAAACAACTTTGCTAAATTGTCTTTCCCATGATGTTACCATCGTCTTTGGGTGCGGGGTGGTGGTGGTGTGGGTGCTTATAGGAGCGGTATTTCGAAATATTATATATTCATATTTTAACGCATTAATGTATTAATGTTTGGTAACACATTCTTTATTAAAGAATAGTGTCAAAAATAAAACGCTATTTTGAAAGGTTTCTGGGCTACAAACAGCATATTTCAAAACGTTTTTTTGTAAGCGGAAAAACATTTTAAAATGAATCGCTTGAGTATCGCGGACGCTAATGGTTTTTTAGTGTTTATCAATTAAAAATAAAATTTTCACATTAATAAACGCTTCTTTGAAGTCAATCAAACCGTTTTTGTATTTTCAATACGAAGTTGTTTATTGACTCAAATTTCACTGTTTTTCTTATATACCTACAACTTTTCTAATTACGTTTTATGCCGTTCTCAACGCCGTGTTATTCGAGCTTCAAAAATTAATACGAAAATATGACACGACGCTATTCTGAAGGCGTAGTAAAATGAACGCGAAATCTGTGTCAAATTTCAACTCAAACTGCGTTTTGTGCGGTACATTTTCCGAGAAAACCAAATTTTAAACTATGCTAAAACATTTCATTTTAAAATAAAACTCGAGATATTTTTTGATACCAAAAATGAATAAAAAAGTTAAAATTGTCTTCTTAAGAACCGGATTATTTTTACAGGGTTTTATTCGCTTCAACAAAAGCAAGTAAATGGTCTGGTGTATAGAACGTTACCTCTATTAGTATATACGCATTGCACTCTATGTTGGGTACTTGGCTACTCGCCCAACATATAAGATTCTCCATAACTAAAAGTTCCCCTGTCGGGGTCGTAGCCAAGTGAGGCAGAGGGGCCGAGCCCACCTGGTCAAATTTTGCAACCCCCCTAGAAAATTTTCAACCTTGCTTGTAAGTCATTGAAAACCCTTGTATGCCCCTCTTGAAAAATTTTGAGCGCCCCTCCTAGCACGGTGAGCTGCCTACGAACCTGCCCCCCCCCCACACAATACTGGCTAGATATTAAAATACGTTGATTATCCACCAGGCCTAGGCTTAGGTTAGACTTAGATTTACAAGTAGACTAAGGTACAAGCTCTACCTGTGCCTAAGCGTTAGTTGTCAGTGAAATGATAAAGCTGTAAATGTGTGAGTAAACTTTTGCATCAAATTAGCACTTGTGTGTTGGAGACAGTGAACAAAAACCCTATTGCTTGCCCATTCGGTTCCATAGCCAAAACTAGGGGATGGCAGGATGACATCTGCTTTTTTAGGCAAATCATAAACCAACACGTAAGAAATTAATGACAAACTTTTAACCACTTACATTTTTGCATGACGACCATCTCTCAAAATATTCTATTTTGTGTCAAAACATCTATAAAAAGTGTGGTAAAAAGTTTATTTGAACTTTATGTTTTTGGCTTATTTATTGTAAATTAAAAAATACACAATCGAAAGAAAGCAGCGCCCGTATATAGTCGTATAAAACTTCAACAATGTTAATCCCTTCTCACATTGAGTTGCCCATAGGCAACGCAGCGCAGTGTATATACGTTAAATAATATATCGCACAGTGTTTAACAATTGCAACACGTATACATAGTACTAAATCACCACAAGACGTGACAGCAGCCTCGGGTTCGAGCGTCAAACTCCTATAGCTGAGTGGTGATGGTATACGCCTCCAACTCCAGTTACTGGAGTTTGAATCCTTGCATAAAAGTAGGTCTCAGGGAAAATAGAAAATATTTATGTGATAAAGGGTTAAACCTGTGCTCAGCTTAACTTATTGAAAACTTTAAAATTGATAGCTAAGTAATTAGACTGAAGTGCGCTTTGTCAATGACGTTTTCGACATAAAACTAGTTGCTATCTGTAACTCTGTGCGTCATACGTTAATTTCAATATGGATTAATAGTTAAAGCCCGCAGGGTAAACCCATGAAACGCTTTATATCGAAGTTTTTTCATATTTGTGTCCAAAGCTGGCCAGGATGTCAAGGTCATAGGCACCGTATCATAGTTTTTAAGAAATAATGTGTAAAGCACGATTCACACGTGCAAGTTTTTGCTGCGATAACTTGCAGCTGCAAATTGTATGCAGAACTTGCATTTTTTATCAGCCAATGAGAACGCGGATGCAATAAATTCAGTGAACTTGCATTGTTATTCATACAAATGAACTCAATTCCTAGCTATGATTTTTAATGAATCATTTGCAGCTGCAAGTTTTTGAATGGGATTTTGGACGTAACTTGCACATGTGAATAGGGCTTTAAGTTCTTATAACTTTATGATTTCTAAAAATTATACACATGAACTCCAAATTGCATGTAGATTAACTATTTTTGCCCGTTTTGTTCAATTTGACATCGCGAAAAGCTTATAATAGTTGCCGCATTTAACGATCTGAGGGGTAACGCTTTTTTTCTAGATTGCAATAGAGTAAGCTTAAGCTTTAGGCTATTTTTTTGCTTACGCTTAAGCTTAGGCTTAGGTATAAGCTACTTCTTACGCTTAGGCTTAGGAATCTGCTTATACTACTGATACCTGCGTGTTCTATACATTGACCAGAATAGTTTCTGTCTGAGTTAAACACAGATAAAAGATTTTCCGCAATTGAAAAAATGAAAGTGTCATTTCGTTACCAATCGTGCGGTAAAAAACTTAAACCCTAATAAATATTTCCTTTATCTACTTGTTCGCCTCCTGCGCCTGCGAGTGACTTAATTGATACTTAGTATTAACTTTAAGCGACCCATTTGTTCCTAAAAACCATTTTTGACAAGTTTTGTAGTTGAATCTTTCTAACAAATATTTCACAAAATCCATCAGTCAAACCTACTCTAAGATTAGGTTGCAACGTCTTGTGCTGCATGTTAATATTTCAGGCCTGCTTAACAAACCCAACCAAATTATTAATCGCAAGGTGATCATCGTAAACAGTATATTAATTAGGTATCAGAATTACAATCGTAGCAGGGGCCCATTTTAGGGCCAAATATTAAGTAATAAGCGCAATAAATTGATGTAAAACTTATAAATTTTTTAAATAAAACTTCAAATATTTCCATATTTAAACGGGTGAGCTTCAAAAAACAACGCATACTTCGAGTTCAGAAATCAGAGTGATGCCACACATGAATTGCACGCAATACGATGTGATATAATGCTGTTGGTTTATCTTGCAACGCTATTGAGCCTATTTATCCCGCATATTGAGATGTTCCTCACTGGAGGTAAGTTGATCAGTAGAAACGTAAACTGGATTAAAGAAAGAGATGTAACTTTAAGCAAGAATGCTTGCAACAAATCGCGGTGAGATGTGGTGTCGCACGGCGCCCTAGTTCTAGTAAAACCAACAAATTAGAAAACGGCTACAAAAATTTGAGCTTTATGACCAATCGGCTTGGTAGCCAGTTTGGTCGCAACCAACGTTGATCTCAACTTGCAGAGGATTGGTTGAATAAAATTACTGTTTACCGTTGACAAATTGAAACTTTTCTCCGAGTGGTTAAATTTACAACTGACCAGCAAACGTAAGAAAATGCGTGCTACCTTATGACGAATCGGTTGGGTAGTCAGTTTCGTTGCACACAACCTTGATTTCAACTTGCAGAGGATTGGTTGAATTTTACATTATTGTTTACCGTTGAAAAATTGAAAGTCTTTTGCGATTGGTGAAATTTACAACTGACCAGTGACCACTAACTATGATTATGATGTAAAATAAAGTAATTTGCTCTTAAAAGATGCCTTAATATTTAATTAATATTATTTTGCAGCGAAGCCGTGGAAGCGTTATGTTGAAGTTCATACGTACATTGTCGAGGTTACTTCAAGAGAACCGGTCAAAGGTCACTCGATATCTGCTGTAGGTACTTCCAAAATATAGTAATAGTTCAAAGGCACCCGTGTAATTGTTGTCACTTCGGTTTGAAATAATGGCCCATGTTACGTTAAGGGGCGTCCAGGTTTCTGGAGAGTCTATAAAAGAGTAGGTTTAGATTCTAGATTACATTTTTTGATTAGGCTTAGGCTTAGGCTTTAGAACGCATTTTTGCAACGCTTAGGCTTAAGCTTAGGCTTAGGAACACGCATAATTTACTGTTACGGCCCTTAAAGTAACATTGGCCGAAATTATTATGAATGCGGGCCCGTATCCAAGGAAAGGGTCAGAGGACTGGAAAAATTTTGCCCCCCCCCTCCTTAGAAAATTTTAAATCTTTGCTTGTAAGTCATTGAAAACGCTTGTATGCCGTACTGAAAATTGCTTAAGCCCACATAACAAGATGAGTTGGCTACAGGCTTGCAAGGATGTTCTTGAGAATAAAAGGTTGCAGTATGAAACTGTAACAATGAGAAGGCTTTACGTCTAGGAAGGGTGACTGATAAACTAGGGTAAATTGCTGTCAGTCACGGGGCGAAATAGCACAGTCATTTCGACGAATACAAAACTATTGAATAGGCCAAATTTGACGGGAGCTGAGAATCATAGTACTTTGAGAATATTGGTCCTAAATTGCAGCAATTAATATACTGTATTAACTGCGTTACATCAAGTATACGAACCCGTAGACAGAACGGGGCCAAGAGCGATCAGCCCGTTCAAAAAATTTGCACCGCCCAAAGAAATTTTTCAACCTTGCTTGTATGTCATCGAAAACCCGTCTATGCTCCTTTTGAAAAATTTGTTAACCACACTAGTAATGGGAGCTGGTACGCGCCTGCAAGTGAACTTTCTGTAAAACGTAGAAATACTTTTTTGCAGGACAAACAAAACCTCAAGAAACGCTCGTCCAGTCTATTTCCATATTCTGAATTGCACAGACGAGCAGCACCACAGCACGTCGAAGAATCAACTGGAGGCATTGCGTGTCCATTTCAAACCGATGTTGTGATTTATAAAAGCGCTAAAGGTTACTAAATACCAAGAGTGGATGATGCACACATCAACAAGAGTAAATGCAACTGGGTACAGTCTGTGTAGAAAAGAATGCACTCGGCACGCGTTGCGTTTTTGGTCTCCCCTCCGTTTATGTAGAGGGGATACAACATGTGCAAACCATGACACTTCATGTATGTATCCGGCATTAAAAACTGTTCCGCTTATAGTTTAATTTAGGGTTATTGCATGGGACAGCTACTGCCCCTCTAAACAAGGGGGGTCGATCAAAAATGCACCGCCCGGTGGTGCATTTTGCACTATGCGGAACCTCAAGAGTTGCACACTCTTCAGTATCATGCACTCTTGCTTTGCTATTACAAATTATTATTTTCCAGTTTACAAGAAACCAATGGCGTTTTTGGGGTCAAAAATTTCTCATTATCCAACAGGTAACTTCGTGTGTGTACAGGTTGTCAGCTCACAAAAAATCCATAACCTGCTGGTTTAGGACCCGATCCGCCCAGTTTCAACGTCTTTCGGGTTTGTCTTGAAAAATATTTCTACTTTAGCGAATTCAAGGGTTCCGTGGTATTCCTACAGATATACTTCTATCGTTGTCAATAGTAACTAATCCCGCAATCAAATGATCCATACAGTTTTCGCGGTGTGAGCCGTTTTCTCACGGGCCATAACAGAATAAGCTTTTAGATTAAACATTGCGCTAAGGCTCGGACCCCTCAAATTGAGTGTTGTGCCTCGAAAGGTAAACATTAACTGATCGACCTGTGAAAGTTGTTGATCGATATTTCTACACACAGTACCACGATAAAGTAAGTTGCGTTCGAGTTATAGAAAAATCAAAAATGCCTCTGGCCAGAAGTACATACGTAGAAACCTAAAGTTGCAATTGATGTATCAAGTATTTCTTGATGACCAAGTTAGCAAACTTTGTAATGCACCCAGCGGTGCATTCAGCGTCCATGTATAAGAACAGGTCCGGAACAGTAGTAAAGCATATTCCTAAGGCCTAAGCCTAAAGCCTAATCGTATGGATGAGCCTATTCCTAAACTTAAGCCTAAGCATACGCCTAAGCCTAAGCGTACGGATGAGCCTATTCCTAAACTTAAGCGTAAGCATAAGCCTTAAAGCCTAAGCAAACAAAAATTAGCCTAAAGTTTAAACTGACTCTATTATAGCCCATCCGGAAAACGATCCGGCCCTGTTCGATACATGGACCGCATTTAGAGTAGTAAACAATTGTACTTATTTTCAAACGCAATATGTCTTAGAATGCAGTTAGTTTTATTATAGAAAAAGCAACAAATCGCACTCTAGTGTTTCCTGGAGGCGCGTGGAAATTTGTGATCACTTACTGCACACAAGACGATGTTCCTTGCTATGGTGTAAACAAAAATGCGTAAGTAAAATTGGAAAATATACAAACATGGAATAAATTCATTTTGTATATTTTTTAAGTATATTTCTTCCAACTGTAGCGACTCGAATAAGGAGGGGGGTGTATTAAGAGGGAGTCCCCATTTTGACGCCCAATCAATTCGAGTCCGTATTCTTAATATAAGTCCGTTAGCGGATAGAGTCCTTAAACCGTAAATTAGAGAACATAAATTATTCGAACTTGCAGTGAATAAATGACTCCAGCAAAAATACAGTTCAGATCGGAACTTTTATTAAGCATACGTAAGTGAAGGAAGTACTGGCTCTGGATCCGGTAGTGTACCCAAGTGTTATTAGCCGCAAAATCTTACAGCTTTTCGCGGCCAACCGTCAAGATCTTAAGATAATTAAGTGTTGACGGTGAGTGTCTCTCGCGAGAGCGTGTGCTTCAAATCCTATTTGAAGAGTAGATATTAAGATGAAACAGAAAATATTCATGTGAAAAACGAAAAAAGTTGCATTTGTTAATTTTAAAGTTAAAAATTAATTATTAACATTTTAGCTACAATTCATCATGTCGTACTCAAATGACCCTTCAGCCTGCTTTAGCACGAGTCCGCGACGATCCAAAATCCAAATTTCACATAGAATACCTTGCGTTTCCTGGCCATTGTGTATGCGTGCTAAATAACGGCGAAATACTACCAGCCAACAACAATAGTGGCAACAACAACAACAACAACAATAACAACAACAACAATAATAATAATAAAGCTAATAATCACCAAAATACAAACAGTAATAGCAATGAAAATCAAAATCCTGCAGAATGGCCCGATTTCTATGACGATACAACTGAACTTGTTATACGCCGTCGGGCGAAACATTCCTGGTTTGGATAAATTAAAAAAATTTCCCAATGAACCGTTTTAAAGTGTTGCTGTTGTGAAAATGAAATTTCAAAAATCACCCCCGAACAGGATCCGAAGCAAAATGATTCGCACACAAATCCTTGATGCCATAAAACCTTGTGTCAATCTGTCAAAATTTATAAAAAATTATTGTTGAAATGCGACCGACTGGTATTTTTTGTTAAAAATGAAACGCAAATTTTGACTAAAATAAAAATGCTTATCTGCTATAAATTGGTCACGGAAAAGAGTAAAGGTTTCGCGAAAATGCAAACATTTGAATTCAGGAAATGTGCAAAATTGTCTTCAAAACTGAAATCATTTTGTCTGAAAATAACTTACAATTCACATCTTGTATATTTTTTGAAAAATTAAAAGCAAATTTAAGGAACGAATGTTTGATTCATCCACATTATTACGAACATTTATGCTTACTTAGGCTTTTTTAGGCTTACGGCAAGGTTTTCTCGTGTCGATACATAGCATATAAAACCCAAGCTTTTACCTAAGCCTTTTCCTAAGCTTAAAACGCACGTTTTAGAATGAATGTCTAAGCCGTTGTGTTAACTTTGAATGCAGTTGTAAAGTGTATGTTGAAAAGTGTATACAAGTATGTACTGAACTTTCCAAGAATTTAAAATTAATTTCTTGCCTACCTAAGCTTAAGCATAAGCATAAGCCTAAGCCTAAGCCTAAGCCTAAACCTAAGCCTAAGCCTAAACCATAATTTGTAAGACATTATTTAATTATGCTAGCTGCGGAAGGTGCAAAAACCGTTTTGATTTTACCAAAAACTTCTTGCAGCATATGTATAAAACACTGTCGGATCGTTTTCCGGCTGGGCTGTAAACAGAGTCAGTTTAAGCTTTAGACTAATTTTTTGATTAGGCTTAGGCTTAAGCTTAGGCTTAAGCTTAGGAATAGGCACATCCTTACGCTTATAGGTTTATGCTTAAGCTTAGAAATATGCTTAAGCTTAGGCTTAGAAATATGCTTATACTACTGTTCCGGCCCTGTTCTATACATTGACCCTTCTTTCCCGCCTATCGAAACATCGTAATCATAAACTTTATGGGAAAAATCAGACCTCCGTCTTATTTTCCATTGTAAAATTACACTCACGTCCGAATATCCCTAGAAAAATAATCAACCATACTCAAAACTCGCATAATTGCAAAGAAAATCAGATATCCGTCTACATTTTAACACGAAAAATGTGTCCAAATGAATTTGAGTACATGCGAACTGCATGTTTAAACTCACAAAGATCTGATCTCTGTAGAAAAAAATCAGACTAATCCAAATTTTCCAGAGGTCACAATTTTTCTACAACAATGATTATTAGATATGCAACAAACATCTGGGACACAAACAAAACAGACCGATGTTAGTTATAAGGGCCTATCTGTTGGGTGGTAGAGACACTGATGGGCAGTAAGAAACTGGTATTTGTATTGCTGAGGCTTAGGCTTAGGTTTAGGTTTAGCTTTAAGCTTTAGTGTAGGAGGCACAGGACCGTAGCCAGCTCACCTTGTTAGGATAGTTAAACATTTTTCAACTACGGCATATATGGGTTTCGACGACTTACCAGCAAGGATGAAAACATTGTGGCAGGGGCAAACTTCTTCCAGTGGGATAAGCGTCCCTGGCCCTACTCTGGCTACGAGCCAGAAGGCACGCCCTTATAGTAAATTTTGTGACAAAATGTTAGCGAAATGCTATTATAATAAGAAAACACTACGTGGGTAAAAATTTTGTTGAGATCAACCGATGTTGCGACTAAAATTGAACAAATATTTAACGTAGCTTATCATTCAATTTTGATATGTTTAAGCTTATATTTAAATTTCGGTCCCTCAAAGAACAAACAGGGCCAAAAGCTAAAGCGTTACAATATATTGCCATTATTTACTTATTGAAGAAAGCGAACACAAAAAATTGAATCGACAGATAACTTATTTTTTTCGAAATCAAACTACGCCACTATGATTTAAAATTACATTAAAATTGCCGCCAATGTATATAATACGTATGATCAGGGGTGGAACGTTTTTCTGCGAGACTGCAACAGAGTCAAAACATAAACTGTATAGTAAATTTTTTTGCTTTTATAGGCTTTGACTTAGGCTTGCGTATAAGCTTATTCTTGCGGTTATGCTGAGGATTAGATCAGGTGTTTATTGGAATATGCTTTTACGACTGTTAAATCCGCTTGCATACATCGGCCAAAATTGCGATGTTTCAAATGTAACAGCAGAAAAAATTGTCTAAAAATTACCTGCGTGTCATGGTCATCCATTGAATTACGGTTAGTTCGAAGTCATGTATTAATACAAATGATTAAGTTATATTTAGGCAGAGCTGGGTTAGAACGGGCGTTCCCGCCTATTAAAGGTTTCTCATACTGCCTGTAAATTTTCAGAGCTATTACATGTTATACACGTGTTATATATGTGCATTTGGAAATTCTGTACCTGCGAAATTTTTTGCCTTCACAAAAACAGCCAAAATTTAGTGAGTGGCAAGTTTTTTCTAAAGCACTTAAGCAACTTCCACGATATCATGCGTACCTACGTCAGGTAAACTTTTGACAGTGTAGTGTGATGAACACTGCAGCTTTTTTGGCTTCAGTAGGTATGTATCTTTAATATCGCGGAAGTTGCGGTAATAGCAACAAACAAAAACGGCAGAGATTGCACCACACACGCTCTCACTATATACCATTAAGCTTGTCAAAAATTCAACTTCATTTCAATTCGCCAATATTTCGTCTCGAAAAGTTTAGACTATTGCACCAAAAACGTACTGTATTGACCCGAATAAGAGGGGACTGATATTTATTTGGCCTCTGCAGAGGGTTCCCCCCTTGTTATTCGGTTACGGACTGTTATTTATTTTTTAACCCATGCTCCGCCACCCTTCGTTACTGATATATATCCGGTACTGCAACTATCCGTTGAATTTAATGTTTGTTTGTGTTGTGTCAATAGCTTGAGCGATAATGCAAGGATATACGTTGGAAGGTACTTTCAAAACTTAAATACGCTTTAAAGTTTCGAAGTCAAATTATTTGGACCCGGAGTCATTTATGCGCTAGAATTAGAGTTAATTGACATTTATGGACTCTAATTAAGGTTTAAGGACTCTATCCGCTAACGGACTCTTATTAGGGATACGGACTCCTATTGATCGGGACTCATAATGGGGACCCCCTCTTATTACCCCCTCTTATTCGGGTCAATACAGTAAGCGTGCAACTTTCGCAAGCAATTTCGGACTAAAACAGTTTTGAAGTTTTACTGCAGCTACAAGCACAGTCTGCAAAATTTAAGCCGTTAAATTTAATTGTCCACATACGAATGAAGTTCCAAGCAACTTAAATCTGTTATGAAAAGCGATTCTTAAATGAATTCAAACTTTTTGAATTTAAGCAGAAATCTTTATAGGTAAAAATCAGATCCCTTCTGATATTTTCCGGTCTAAATGGCCGGCCAGCACTGGCTTATCTCGGAAAAACTAAAAACATAGTAACATTAATTTTTATTTTTAATCCTATTTAGATTTCGATCCCGAAAATTTCTGCTGAAACCTGAATTGTTGCAAACTGTTATCATTTATGATCAATGTTAACATCGAATCACTAGCTGAAACTGCTTTGGTTGCAGTTGTGATCTGGTGGAAACGCTGCTAATGGTTGCTGTAACACATGGGCTCTTTTAAAGACATAAATGATAAACAACCGCACAGTGAAAAAACATTCACAGTATCAGTCAGTCAGTATACAGACAAATAGTAAACACGATATATAAGACGCTTGAAAGTAAACTTGCAAAGTCAATCAGCATTAACAAAGCGCTATAAATAACAGTACATATAAAATCGTTAGTTTTTAATTGCACACTAAATATGCGGTTGTTGACTTGCAATACTTTAAAAAAACAAAATAAAATTAGGGTTAAATATTTAGAAGCTGAAAATTTCAGGAAACACAACAGACTGACACCGACAGGACCCAAAGCCTGAGATAAGTAAGGAACTTTAATAAAAAGCACGCGTTATATGTCACAATTCTCGTATGCTAGTATGGTACATGTGATAATGACGGGAACTCGCACGTCTTTCAAGTTGTTTTTTTCATATTTTTACAGGACCATCGTTCTAGTACTTCACTTCCAAATTAACTTAAAATGCGATTTTTTTGCAGTTAAATGCACATTATAATTATTTGTCTGCCGAGATAACTACGTAGCTAGTGGAGCGGTTTGATGTTTCTAAATTTATATTAATCAATCTTTAGTCGGGGGCTTGAAGGGTTTGAAGGCCATTGGAGCACTGAATCTGCTTAGAAATGAGATGCGCAGCAGCTTTTGAGAATTATGAATACTCTAGTTTTTGTTGATGTCAGTTCTCAAGCCTGATTCTAGCAACTAGAAAATCAGGCCTAGAATAGGAGAGATCGAACTTCATGCATGATTGAATTTTTACTAAAACAAAGACAAATTTATTGAAACGTTGACATTTTCGTTCAAATTTAAAAACGAATCTATAAGTACACAGCAATAAATACAAAAACTAGAGTTCATAACTTAATACACATAATCCACGCTGTATCCACGGCCTAAAAACCACTGGTTTCTTGTGGAAATTTTCAGTGTGAGTATGCGCGGTTTTTGCTTGTATGTGTAGAGGAGTGTGGTTACGACACATACATACTCGCGCACATATAGCACCAGAGGAAATTAAGATATCGGCCGCGTGGTGTAATGGGTAGCGCACTTGACTCTCGTGCGAGAGGTCCGAGTTTCGATTCCCGGCTTGGCCATATGATTCGGAGAATTTTAGGGGAAAACCATGCACATTCGCAGCACTTCGAGGAAAGGGGTCATCCCGACCGTGCAGTTCTGAGATGGAGGTCCCACCGAGATGGGTGCTGTAAATGGCAGGCCCATGAATTCGGATAAGTATGGATTCGCGGTCCAGGGAGACCGCCTAAGGAAGGGGGATGTGCGTATGCGCGGTGTAGCTTGTATATGTGCAGAGGCCCGAGTGTGCACTTCTGACAGAAAGAACTGCACGGTCGGGACGACTCCTTTCTCAGAAGTACTGTGAATGTACATGGTTTACCCCTAAATTTCTCAGAAACACATGGTCACGCCGGGAATCAAACTCGGACCTCTCGCTCGCGAGTCAAGCGCGCTACCCGTTACACCACGTGACCGATATCATAATTTCCTCTGGTGCTATGCACGAGTATGTATGTGTCTTTACATTACACACTCTGCACATACGCAAGCTACACTTATAACATCATGGCAATAACCGGAAAATTTTAGGCATTTTTGATAAAAATTCTGTAACGGGTGGATCAAATGACGAGACAATCTTGGTCTCCTTTTACTCTCCGGAACGTGGCAAAAAATGTTTTAATCCGCTCTAACGTCTTTTTTAAATATTTTTAGCGTTGTGCTTTTTCTATTTTTTTGCGGTGTGCTTTTTCTAATTTTTTTGCAAAATGTCATTTTTTTCAAAAAATTGATTGCGGTTTACGCGACATAACACGGAATCACAAACTCGTAACTATGAGTAGTACCTTAAAACTTGGAATGTGGGGAATTACGTGCTCTTAATTATGTAAGCAGCAATTGCCAATTTTAAATTGATCAATAAATGAGCCTTTGTGCACTTCTTTAGGCACCCTCAATCAGATATTTTACTGCACCGTCCACTTTTCTCTTCAAGTTATTTCAATAACTGGTTGTAGCTATATATATATTGAAATACTACGTACCGAATAGTTTTAAAGCGCTGACTATGTATGCGTAACACATAAAGTGTAAAGATATGCCCGAATATAAAGGGGATTTTATTAAGAGGGTTAAGCTAGCCCACTGCGGACGGGAATACAGATGTTGGTGGATACGTATAATCCCCGCGGAAACATGTTTGATGACCATAGGAAACTCAATTTCGTTGTACTTTTAGTCCTAGTCCAAACATTTGCAGTTTCAAACGTTAGACAGCCCCACAAATGTGCTGTTTCTGTTGCTTGTTGCAACGAGCAAATTTTTTTAATAAATTCCGATTTCCCTGGGCGATCTAATTTTGATTCCCTCCCAGAAAGTAACTTCAAATTGCCAATGTTGGAACAATAGCTAGTGCACTTTCACTATTATTTCATGTTTTAAAACGAAGTCTAGGCGTTATGCTAAAATAAAATTTTCACAAATCGCTAAGTGTTTTTGCCAACTTCTGAGATAAGTTAGCGACGGATGAATAAAAGAATCTCTGTTTGTTCTCTAGTTTGAAAACATATATACGTCAATTTATGCGTGTACAAAAACCACATTGCTGGAAAACCTGCCATTAGTTGTAAAATTTGTAAAAGTCTAAAATTCCGAGGGCGATAAATATTTGACGATTTCAGCCCATAACTTTTTATCTAATTGCAAAATAAAAATATATTTGCCACATTAGGAGAATCGTATTTATCACGTTTTGAGTTAACGACTCCAAATTTACCAGCATTTTCTGAAATTTTCATTTTTTTACAAAATTTTCTTTCTGGGGTATCACAGTGTCGCGTTTTGCGCGCGTTTACTTATAACGTACAAGGTACTACAAATAATTCTCTTTTTACATTTACACTTGCATGTGAAGTGATCGGTGTTGTTTAATAATGTACATATACAGAATTGATAGTTGGTTTATAGGTCAGCTGTACAGGTTGCGTGTTATACGGTTTCAAATTGCAATATATAATAATGGCAAACGCTCAACCAGCGACCCTACAAGATATTTTCAAGGTAAGTTTAAACGCTGCTGTTTTACTGTAGATATAAAACTTTGCAGGCTGGCAAAATTAATATGTATTTAACTGGCTTCTCCACAGCTTGAAAATTTCCGCCGGGGGGGGGGGGGGGGGGCGTTTTCTGGGGGCAGTTTTTTGGGGGCCCCCCAGATGATCTGGGGGGTGGCAGGCTCAAAATTTTGCAAGCCGACTTTTTGGACCATTTTTTATTCTAGATCGTGTTTCCAACTCAACTGAAGATTACTCATCGCTCAACATGACAAAAATTCCCCGCAAACGCTAATAACAATAATTTTAACTAATATTACTGACAACTTTACCAGAAGTTGAAAGAAGCACAATTATATAAAATATAGATAATCTATAATTGAAACTGTGATTAACATATATTTCATATATTAGTCACAGCTTCATTTTATCATAAGGCTCAGGCGGGTTGAACTTGTTGCTGCAAGGTACTTTCGAATGCTGTATGCCCTGAAACGGTCTTTATATAATTGTGCTTTTTCAGTTCATTATTGAATTGGACTAGTTACTACCGGTATTTGTAACGCTATTAAAAATTATGAGTACTCAGCGTAATATAAAATCACATTTTGCCGAATGTCCGCCTCAAAAAAGTCCAGGTTTTTATGTTTTAACATTGAAAATTTTTGGCTTAGAAAAGTCCTGGGGAGCCCCCCAGCAAAAAAATTTGCTGGGGGCATTTTGCTGGGGGTCGGCCGAAAATTCGTCGGGGGACCTTTCCTGGGGGCGGCAAAATTTTCGCCGGGGGGAAAATGAAAATTTCGAAAAGTGTTGGCAACATAAGCCATTGATGGTGGATTTCACTTCAGTCGACGACGAAAATCTAAAATACAACAAATAAAATAAATATCTATGTTCGACTAAGGTTGTTTCACAAATAGTAGAGCAAAAAATAAGATTAAAATGAAATTTTTGGTGAAATGCATTTTTCACTTTCCGGTTCCGGTTCCGGTAAAATTTTCAAATTCCGGTTCCGGTAAATTGTAATTCCGGTTGCACCCTGATATATAGCAAAGTTAAGAAAACGGCCAAATTATAACACCGGAATTTTTAAATCCGGTAAAAATTTACTTGAACCGGAAGGTGAAAAAATGCCGGAACCGCAACCGGAATTCCGGTTGCACCCTGATATATATAATATATATTTATATATATATTTATATATATATTTATATATATTTATATATATAAAATTGCAAGAAATTACTGTACACGGTTCTTTTTATTTTCCCACGGTTTGCGTACACACTACATAATGTAGATTTCCCACTGTTATCCATTATATACGTAAACGTACGTATATCGTAGCTCATGTTGATAGTTTAGTAGGTACTCGAAAATGTAATTATGTTCTGCCTTTTTACCTTATATACTAGATATTATACCATATAGTAACATAATTTCTGATAAACTTTGATCATAGTGTTTATAAATTTTAGCTCATCGATTCGTTCCGTGTCATTGAATTACGTGAATTGTTGGACAAACATTCTTCAAAACAAGTCTATGGCCTCAAAAGCAACCTTGTAAAAGCAGCAAAGGATCTTGCAACGACAAAAATTAACGACGCTTTGTTCAGGGTTGCTGTTCGACGCATTTATGCCTCACGATGGAATCTACCATTTCAAGAACTCGAAGTTGTACGCATTGAAACTATGTATAGCAGCCGGATACTGCCAACAACTGAAACCGTGTCAGAACAAATTCATAATGCTGAAAATGATAGAACCTATAATTGTACTCATGGTGGTGACACAATAATTCCAAACCGCGAAGTACCTTCCACTTCTTCTGGTTTTACAGGGGTTTCGGTATGTCGTAGTAACCCTGATCGGTCATTAGAGGTAACCTCAGTGATTGTGAATCACCTAGAGAAGCAACGTGTGCCAGTTGACAAATCTGGTGTAATAGAGTTGGGTGACACTCCGAAGTTGTGCAGTCTTCCTTTAAACACAGAGTGGAATAGGAACTCACGGTTGGGTCGATTGCAGCGGTCTACTTCAGCAATTAAACGGCGCCACTGGCCGGTTTTCAGGCCACAAAATTCAACGGTTACCAAACAAGTTCCAGCGCTGTTCGGCTATCAGTTTATCGAATGCCTGTATCATCCGCATCCGTTACCTAAAGGTTGGCAGTTAATTTCAAAATACAATGTTTGATGTTTTTAGAATGTTAGAAATTGATTTTCCATCGTCCTTACCAGTTAATACTGCGTTTCATAACGTTTTCAAGTCCAGGAAAATATGTCACTGTGTTTGGGATTGCGTTTAGTGCTTGCTGGTGACCTATTGCGTCTTACAATTAATGTAAAAAGTTATCTGTGCAATGCGTACCTGTTTCGAAACTAGCGTAATTCTAATTTTAATTTGCAAATTTTCTGTTAACTATTGTCACTATATTCGATGTTTTGTTTAGTTCTGTATGGTGAACCATCGTCCATTTGGTTTCGAATGAGCAATGACTCAAGTCTATACATAAAGTAAATTTTTTATGTCTTATAGCGAAAATAAATGACAAAATTCACTCTGTGTTTTAGTTTTAATTAATACTTTTAAATTGAAAGTAACGAGTTATTCGAACGTTGAGTATATACAACTTTATTCAGATTGGCGCCTTTAATAAACTAATGTATTCAGTGTAATATAGCCATTCTGTGAAATTTTATTACTTTTCTGAATTTCTTACCAGAGTTTACAAAAATTGTCATTTCCGGTTGGAAACTGTTACTCCCGTCCGTTGTATCTAAGGCTTCTCTTTTTGTTCTAGTGAGCAGTCAGTGGAAGTTCAGCTGCGGTAAGTTAACATAACTCACCAGTTAACATGTTGTTTACAAAAATTCAAACCTTGCTGTAAATTATTTGCATTTTGCGGGCGAGGACATTATGCAGCTTTATAATTTAGATTAGCGCAACACCACAATGTGTGAGCTGAGTACCTAATTCTAATTGTAAATTAACTAGCAGTCTAGTTACATAATTGACTCTTGGGGCCATGTCCATCCGACCTGATTAATGAGAAGGTGAAGAAGTCTCGAAACCATAGTATTAACGGGAAATTGTTTTTCGCTGTGATTTTCGTTAAAACAACAAATTTGGCGGTGTAAGTAACCTTCACTTCAGACTTTCTTCCGGGTGTTCGAAACGTTTAAATCTTTCAGCTCGTGAGATCAGCGAATGTACAAATGTTGGTTAACTTTAAGTTAAGATTTCGACATGTGTCATTTCATTATTTTAATAATATTTTAAACTCAGTGCACTTGAATGTTTAATTGAAATAGTTTTAAATTGCGAAAAAATTAATAATTTAGTCTGGAATACTTTCAAGTTGATGTACGTATGTATTGTTATATACTTCAGTGTTCTAAATCGGCTTTCAATGATTGATGCTGAAATACCTAGCGGAATATCGCTAAAAGTGAACCATGGCAGCTATCGTACATTAAAGGTAACACAAATGTTAGCGGCAGGTTTTGGATTTTTTGACGGGGGACTACATTTTCAAAAAGTGCGCACCACACGTGATAGTCAGTTTAACAGTTCTCTATAGCTTCTTTCTTACACCATTTACTTTAACAGCAGAAATCAAAATTGTAATAGATCAGGTTCGTACTAAATTTGAATTCATGGACGCATCCATGGCCGAGCCTTGGGTTGCCAGGTTTCGGCAAAGCCAAACTTCAGACTTTTTAACAGCATCGAATCTAACTTCTTTCGGCGGCTTTTATCCAAGGTCGGCCGGGCCCAAATTATTTGCTCACAGCACAAACTTCCGAGTTCTGTAAAAGTATCCCTGAATTTAAGAGGGTTGTGCAATTGAATCGGGCCAAATCGTCTGCCACGTGTGCACACTTTGAACAAAATATCGCGAGTGAAAGCGAGACACATTATTGTTTGCACCCAAGTACAAAATTTAGTTTAAAGCAGGTCAATTTTGGAAAACAATGCATAGGTGTATCTCGAGCTTATCCCCCTTAAACCGCCAGTAAGTAATGTTGCATGTTTAATGTAGGCTTTGCGTAATGCTTTCTCTGTTAGCTCAAATATTCATGATGCAGGCGCTGTTTAGATCCACTGGTTCGGTGGTACGTTTAGTCTGCGCGTTGAAGGCTATTTTAAACTTCTATGCTCATGGAGCTGTCTATGAACGTTAAATATTTGCCAATTTGGGAGTAGGTAGTAGGCAGTTATGGCTGCCATGTTTACTGAAATGTTTTGTGTAAACTTGCTGTGTTGATTGTAAGGTGCATTTGTAATGCGATAGTTTGTTGTTTTGCTGGTTCAGCATTGTTTAACCTTTGATGATGAAATAGAACTGGATTATGTATTGCAGAAAATAAAACCTTAGAAGGCATTTAGATTTGATTATAATATTCTATAAAGTTGAGTAAATGAACTGGCGCGTGTATTGCAAAAAATTTAAAGTTTCAGACAACAGTATGATAAACTCTGTGTTTGCAGACTTCTGTTCTCAACATTAAACCGGAATGCATTGTGGCTCACAGTGGTGTTCATTGTATCAATATTCGACAAAGTTGCGGTGTTTACGACGTAAGTTTAATCAATATGGGTTCCGGGTAGAAAAGTTTAAGTTGCGAGACATCAGGTATTTGGTGCTATGTAATTGGAAGTTGGAAAAGTTGTTAAAGTAGGTGCAAAATTTATATTTTGTTTATTGTGTTAAAGCTTGGAGCATAATATCATTACACTTAATATCAATAGTTTAACATTGAGTTTAACTACGAGATTAATTGTTTATATTACGATTTTTAGTTGTCCCAATTTGTTTTAACTGTTAACATTGTCCGAAAAATGACAATGGACGACTATGTATGCGATCTCGTTGCAAACTGCCTGACTCCGCGACTAGAAACCATGCAGTTAGGTTAGTGTTCTTTTTTGCCATTGTACCAAAGGACAAACCAAATATTGTGAAGAAGTCGTGCCTCATCACCATGTGTACTCTAAACAGCGAAATATCTCAGAAGTGGTGTCTTGTGTCAAAATAGTAAATGATGCGAAAGTGAAGTTGATTACGTTTCGCACGATTGCCAGACTATTTTACCTGTGTGTTTGTAGAATTGGTCTTGCATTCAGCTTACTAAAGAGTAGTTTTAGCGATGTACAGTCATGATATAAATGTATGTATTGCATATGTGACATGTAGTAACTTGTTTGTAAGCAAAAAGCGCTAGTTTTATGAGTCTTTGTTTTAGTGCGAAAGAAACTTTCATCGCCCGAAGATGATATTGCGCTAACAAGGCTTGAAGTTACGTTGATGTGCCCTGTAAGTTATATCATGACAGAACTTACATAGCCTGATCATAGTGGTCAAAAATGTTGCACAGAACTTTAGTGCGTTGTTCACAATAATAGAATTACAGACACTGAATAATCATGTGTAGGTTCAAATTAATTTTCGTCTGCCTATGTTTAAATGGTTTCTAGTAACGAGACCCTGCACTACTTATGTGTATACTGTTTTCGTACGTTGAAAATTTGTTCAGGTAAACTTTTATTTAAGCGAATCAGGATTATGTTCGCATGCTGTTAGTGTCACTGGATCATTTACTGAATTTAGTAATGAAATAAAAATGGAAGGCTTCCACAAAGAACTTTTCGGTATATACGAAACATTAGATTTGCGTAAACGTAATGTTTTAATTTGAAATATTTTTGAGGTGGTCTATAATCGTTGCCACAACGTGGTTCACTTTTGTTTTTGTTGTTTCAGCTTAGTCAAAAACGGATTGATATTCCGATTAAATCAAAACACTGCAATCATTTGTCGTGTTTTGATGCTCTCAGCTATTTATCAATGAACCAACGTGTGCCAAAGTGGATTTGTCCAAGTTGTGGTTGTCAAGCGAATTACGATGACTTAATCGTCGACGAGTAAGGTTTCCTGTATCTTGTAGTGTGGCACCATTCAACGTGAAACGTCGCACCAAGTTAAAAAATTATTTAAAAGGGGAAAGTAAAGGTCTGAATTGAATAGCTTATTCAAAACTAATTCTACCACACTGCCATGTTCTTTCGATCGATATTTTAATGCTGACTATTTTACTAAATTTTTATACGACAATGTTTAGAACACAATTATTAATTAGCGTAATAATTTTCAAGCAATCACTGCTATGTCTTTAGATACTTGTGCAACATACTGGATGAAGCTTCGGAAAAAGTAACAGATATTCGGTTGTACGCAGATGGTTTGTGGAAACCTGCTTCTGATCGCCGCAGTTTACTACAGCCGATCAATGCCAAGCCAGCTACAGCAGCCGTTGAAACAGGTAGATAAGTACAGTAGCCAGAAAACTTATCTTGGATGTTTAGATATTCCACAGCTTGAAAATTTCCACCGGGTGGCGTTTCCCGGGGGGCCCCCAGGAGTTTCCGGGGGGCAGCTGATTTTGCGGGGGCAGTTTTCCTGGGGGCCCCCAGATGATCTGGGGGGTGCTGGGGGGCAGGCTTAAAATTTTGCAAACCGACTTTTTGGACCATTTTTTCATTCTAGACCGTGTTTCCAACTCAACGTAAGATTACTCATCGCTCAACATGACAAAAATTTCTCGCAAACGCTAATAACAATAATTTTAACTAATATTACGTATATACTGACAACTTAACCAGAAGTTGAAAGAAGCACAATTATATAAAATATAGATAATCTATAATTGAAACTGTGATTAATATATTTTGTATATTAGTCACAGCTTCAATTTATCATAAGGCTCAGGCGGGTTGAACTTGCGGCTGCAAGGTACTTTCGAATGCTGTATGCCCTGAAACCGTCTATATATAATTGTGCTTTTTGAGTTCATTATTGAATTGTATTAGTTACTACGGGTATTTGTAACGCTATTAAAAAGTATGAGTACTCAGCGTAATATAAAATCATATTTTGCCGAATGTCCGCCTCAAAAGAAGTCCAGGTCTTTACGTTTTAACATTGAAAATTTTTGACCTAGAAAAGTCCTGGGGGGCCCCCAGAAAAAAAGTTGCTTGGGGCGGCCGAAAATTAGCCGGGGGCCTTTCTCTGGGGGCGGCAAAATTTTCGCCGGGGAAAATGAAAATTTCGAAAAGTGCTGGGCACCACCCCGCTGTGGAGAAGCCAGAATTGTGATTGCTGTCGCAGTAGTCAATGAGTATAAGTTTTCTTGTCTCGTAGCTTCGAAAAATCATTCAGTATGGGTTTAAAATTAGATCGTGAACAATATGGTCAAGTGAGTTGTGATTAAATTATTAGATGAATTAAGTATCCCACTTTTATTGAAGTATTTGTTTGTGATGCTGCGTTGTACTACATAGTTGCACTTGCAACAAAATAATTTGGCCTTTTATTTTGCAACTTCCACAATAGCATGCGTACATCAGGTAACTGTTGAGTTGGTAGTGTCATGGACACTGAAGCTTTTTTGGCTTTACTGTCCTGGACGGACACTAAAGCTTTTTGACTTCAGTATCCGAGACAATAAAGCGAAAAAAGCTTCTATGTCCCGGATACCGAATCTATTTGGCTGAAGTGTCCCTGTCCTGAAGCGTTTTGGCTGAAGTGTCCGTGTCCTGAAGCGTTTGGGCTTAAGCGTCCGGGACATTGAACACCAGGTGTCTTGAACACACGTGATATTAATCGTCAGGCGCAGGCGCTAATATATTCGCTTTACTCACTCATGTATAGATTTTGAGTACATTCAAAATCAAAACTCTTTAAAACCAATAAATTTTTTCAACACCTTTCATTCAAAATGGTTTTCTCGGCCCATGTTAAATTTCGCAGTACATTTTATTTGTACTAAATATGTTTATTTAAATATTTTCTAAAAGGAATATGCGGGATCTTGAAGATGTGTATTTCAGTATATATGAAAGTAACTGTTTCTATTCGCAATTTTCCCCAATGCCAAAAACCCATCGGCCATTGTCTATAGCAAATGAAGTATATGTTTACTTTGAGTCCACTAATCCAATGGTGGCTTATTTCGCATTTCATCAGTATCCGTCCTGGCAGATGTATCAGTAGTTTGCCCGGCTTTTAAACGCGATTTTCCGGCTGCATACACCAATTGGCCCGTATTATTTCTATGAACCTAGTTACTGGGAGGCAAAGAAACTGAATTAGTGACAGGGAGGCTTAGGCTTAGCAGCACGCTTCTACTTGATTTAGGCTTAGGCGTTTGTGCAGGCTCTTATAACTACCATGGCCGACAAATTGACAAAACGTGTTCACTGCTTAGCGAGAACTAAACGTAATTTTCATGGCACAAATCTAACAATTTTGTAAAATTAGGACCTTATGATTTTGTCATTAAAATTTTTTGAGTGAGGATGCCCCCTTCCGAACCGCTGTTGCATTTTCCACCATATTCATGGTTACGACGTAGGCCTCAGTTAATAGCTCATTCGGCGAACAGTAATTATTAACTTTCTGTGATTATTGTAAAGGCATAGGCAGTAGTTGTACGAGCGACCGAAATTTGGTGACACTGCTTTTTACTCGTTTCTTAGGAAATTTCGGGAACGCATGTATCACCTACCCCTGAAAAATCGTGGTTTGCTTCATTCCTTCATAGAAAATGCTTTACCCCCTTTTCCGCATTTTAGGGATTAAACTACACCCAATTCAAACTATGCGTTGAAAGCACTGATATTAAACTGATGCGTCGAACTTATGTCCCGTTCACGTTGCATACAGCCATAATTGCAACTCCAATATACGTTTTGAAACTGTACGGCGGGGGGCGTACACCGTCCCCAGCCCCCTTCTGGATCCGGTAGAAAACCCAAGAGACATTTTTAGCTTTACTTCATTGCAAGAACTACCTCTAGGGGTTGACATGAAGAATAAAAATTCGTATTAAAACGCGGCTGAATAGAGACGAATATCTAATCATAATCAAATTTGTGCGAGCTGTGAAGAAATATATGTCTATGAAAGGCAACTTTGCTAAAGGTTATGGCCCGCCAAAATTTGAATTTTTTCCCAAAATCTTAATTTTCGCGCCAAATTTAAATTTACCACCAGAGTTTGAATTTCCCGCCAAAATTTTAATTTCTTGCGAAAAGTTGTCTTTTTCTCCGAAATATGAATTTTCTCATCAAAATTTTCATTTCCCGAAAAAATTTCTATTCTCCCCAATGTTCTAGTTCTCGCGCCAAAATTTCAGTTTATAAAACGAAAGCCTTAGCCGGAGCTTAATGTTGAACCTAACCCTAAAGACAAACAGGTTGGATATGAATTTAGCGAAGAAACCATAGCTTTAAGAAACGCTGGTGTCAAACCATAATTTGGCAAGATGTTTCATGCCTAGAGTGTAACTGGAAATCCGTTTCTGGTAAATTTGTTTTTTACGCTTAAAATTAGTTATTAATCAGGTATATATATCTCACATTCTTTCATTACAGATATGCTGAATTGTTTGAAATCAAATAAAAACTTACAACATTCATCCAAAATCTCAAAAATTTAGATGCATCCGCCTTTTTTTCTTTAAAATTTTAGAAAGCTCGATGAATATTTGCACGTCTGGGTTGTATTGGCAGAAAAATAAAAAATCTTTCAAAGTTTTATACTTCATTGTTCGTTTTATCGGTTTGCATCCTGTCAACACCATAACTGAAACCTTTCAAACCCGTCTGCTAATGTCATATGATACTAACTTTCTTGGCTGTCAGTATCATGACATGGGAGAATGCTACGTTTCGGTTTCTGGCAAAATTTTCTTAAAATATATTTGTAAGTACAAATAATTCAAATTTCAAACGTTAGTATCATATGACATTCTTCAGGACAAGCAAGCCAGTTTACCACAACTTTGTAGACATTTGCAAGCATATCATTTGATACTTTCGAATAGCACATGATACTGCAGTACAAACAATAGATGTCACATCAGGATAACAGATAATTCAAATTTTTTGAATTTGATAGCGGATCAACTAGCAGACAAAATGTTACCTGCTATTACAATGTCTGATATTAGCAAACAAGCGCGGTTTTATTTGAATGTGATACAGGGTTAAAAATCAGACAGAATGTTACCTAATATTTTCATAGGGACAACTTTTGTCCTACACTGCCTCAGTTTTTACGTGAACCCCGCAAACATATTAAACCAATAACAGACATTGATGCATTTTGGCTTCAATGTCCCGGATACTGCAGCCAAGTGTGCTGGATACTAAAGCTTTTTTCGTCAGTGTTCCGAAAACTAAAGTTTTTAGCTTCAGTATCCACTATTGTCCGGAATACTTAAGCTTTTTGACTTCTGTGTGCTGTACACTGAAGCTTTTTTGGCTTCAATGTCCACTACACTACACCCTCTAAAGTTAGTTGGTGTACGCATGATCTTGTGGAAGTTGCATTTGCTACCCTGAAAATAAATTTTGGTGAAGTTATTTGGAATGGTTTCAGAAATTGAAGCGGGCACTGACGATTTGTTTTTGCACGATTTGCCATTATCAGCGAACTGCAGTGAAAACGCAACAAATGATAAACTTAACGACACTATAATTATTGATGATGAGGATGATGATGAAGATAACGATTGTGTACCACAATGGGATAATAGCAAAATTAACGGATGTACTACGCTTCCTGCCCAAGTTGTTCCTGTTATCAAGCAATCGAGCTCACAATTGCGACGGTCTGGTCGAAAACGAGATCACTGTGGAGATTAATGAAAAAAATGTTCATGATTATATTCCTCAGTTATGACTGAAACACAATAATGGTCAAAGTGTGCTGGGTTCATGAATTTCTGGTTTCTGTTACTCAATTTTTGGTTATGCTATTTTGAGCTGTGACAGTATCACCTGCGAATAATGTCAAACGGTATAGGAAATAGTTTGATTTATATATAACTCTGTCGTGCTCCTATTCTTTTGCTACATATTTTCTTTATAATTTGATTATCTCACAGTGCATGTATGCAACAAGCACAAATGAAGTAAATTACATCGTGTTTATGACTGATGGGCTCAACTGCTGGTTGAAGTACGAACTACAAAAACTATCGCTGTTTGGTGTTGCGTGGTCGGCTAGGAACTTCGCCGGTTTGGTGGCAAAAATCACAAGCAGTTTGGTTGGGAAAACTAGGGAAGTTAGTGTTAAGCTTGTTTGGAAAACGGGAAGAGTGGAAAATTTAACACTTAGATTATCCCTGGATTGGTAGGGAAAATCTGTAGCATAGGTTTTGTTTGGAAAATGGGGAAAATGAAAATTTTGAAACGTAAAGGTTTTCCCAGGTCAGGCGGGGAAAGTCTGAAAGTAGATTTTGTATGGAAAACGGGAAACGTAAAAAATTTAAACGCCTGTGATTTTCGCTAGGTCGGTAATGTAAACCTGAAGCATGTTTTGTTTGGAAAAGGGGTAACGTGGAACATTTAAAACGAATAGGATTTAGGCACTTGTAGTTTCCCCTACGATGGAAAAGCTACCTCCTCCGCAACAACCTTTCACGTATATTAAGACAAATTGTTGGACCCCCCTGCGATTTGAAGGGATACCAAGCAGGATGGGTGGCTGCCGCCTCTCCCTTCCCCCGCGATAAAATACTTCCGACCCCGCCACAATCTCACGTTTATGGGACAATACCCCCTAGAGAAACATAACGCAAAATTGACGAAAAATTTTCGCACTAGAAACTACTTTTATATACCTAAAACAGGACAACAATACATTTCATGTTGCAAGTGACAGTTACTCCCCCAGATTTGCGTATTGGCAAGGAAAACCTACAAAAATTCCTGAATTCAAACGCCTAGATATTCTAAGGTTTCGTAGACAAAATTTGAAGCGTAAAATTTGTTTGAAAAACGGAAAAGTGGAAGATTCAAACGCATAAATTTTCATGATTTGATAGGGAAGATTTGAAGCGTAGCCACTGCTGTGTAACGGCTAGGGATTTCGCTGGTTTGGTATATAATAACAATCAGAAGCATAATTTTGGCTGGGAAAATTTAGCCGTTTAAATTTTCTGTTTTCCGGGTTTCCAACAAAACCCACGCACAGAATTTTTCCAACTGATCAAGAAAAACCTGTTTTAAATTTCCCACTTTTCCCGTTTTCCAAACAAGACCTACGCTTCAAATTTTTCATGCCTAACCAGAGAAAACCTATGCGTTTAAATTTTTCATATTTCTTGTTTTCCAAACAAAACCTATGCTTCAGATTTCGCTGCCAAACCACGTGAAAATAAACTTTCAAATTTTCCATTTTGTATGTTTTGCGAACCTCGCCTTGCACTCTATCATTCCCTACCAACCAAAAGGAATAATATACTTAGGATTGAATTCTCCAATTTTCCCGTTTTCCGAACCGAACCACGCCAATTATTCAGCCAGACCAACCAAACTGTTCCTTCCCTAACAAACCTAGCGATAACCAATACGTTTAACGTTTCCACTTTTCCTGGTTTCCGAACCTCGCCTACACTTATAACTTTTCCTACTAACGAAAAGGAATCATATACCTACCAGGGTACAACCAGAGGTATGGCTCCGGCTCCGGCAGAAAATCGGCCTCCGGCTCCGGTAGCATTTTTGCCGGAGGTTCCGGCAATATCGGTAGTAAAATTTTGCCCAGTTTTGCAAAATTTATCGGTTTAGCGCGTTTTATCCTCATGTCCGTCTCCGGCAAGTTTCGTTGATCTCCGACTCTGGTTCCGTTGTTTTTCACCTCCGGTTGCACCCTGAACCTACGCTTATATTTTCCGAACCGAACCAACCGCACGTTCCAATTTTTGGACAAACCAACGAAACGGTTCCTCCCAACCAGAAATAGGGAAAGCCTATACGTTTAACTTTTCCGCTTTTCCCGTTTTTCGAAACTCGCGTGGACTTCCAACTTTCCTTAGAAACCCAAAGGAATTATGTATACCTACGCTTGAATTTTCAACTTTTCTCGTTTTTCAAACCGTACCACACCCCAATTTTTCATACAAAGCAACCAAACCATTTCTACCCTACCAGACATAGAGAAAACCTATGAAGTACGTTTAACTTTTCCACTTTTTCTGGTTTCCGAATCTCGCCTAAACCTCTATAGCGAACCAGCAGAATTTCTAGCCGTCATACAGCAGTGGCTATGCTAAACTCTTGGTCATAAGTTTTTCACCTTAGAAAATGGGAAGCCCCTGTGCTATACCTTGGTCCTTGTACACGTACATTTACTAGGTGTTGCTTGGCATTCAGTTGTTCAGTCTGGTCAACAAAGTCGTCAATTTGAACCCCTTCTCACATAGAGTTGACTATGGGCAACTCAGCGCAGTGTATATACGATAAATAATATACATCACACAGTGTTTAACAATTGCAACACGTATGCATAGTACTAACTCACCACAAGACGTCAGAGCCCCCTCGGGCTCGAGCATCAAGCTCCTGTAGCTGAGTGGTGATGGTAAACGCCTCCCACTCCAGTCACAGTGGAGTTCGAATCTTAGCATAAAAATAGATCTCACGGGAAATAGAAAATAGGTATTTATGTGATATAGGGTTAAATTGACTTTCATTAGAGACACGTCTATTTATATGTAGTGACCCGAATAAGAGGGGGAACTGATATTTATTTGACCACTCCATAGGGTACCCCCTGTTATTCGGTGACGTTCTGATATTTAATTTCAACCCGCCCTCCGCCACCCTTCGTTTGAGATATCCGGTATTGCAAGTATTCGTTGAATTAAACGTTTTTGCCTTGCATCAAAAGCTTGAGCGGGAATGCAAGGTTATAATTCGGAATGTTACTTAAAAACTTAAGTACTTTTTAAAGTTTCGAACTAAACTTTATTTGGTCCTGGAGTCATTTATGTGCTACAATTATGGATCATTGACGTTTGTGGACTGTAATTTAGAGTTTAGGGACTCTATCCGCTTACGGACTTTTATTAGGGATGCGGACTCCTATTGATTGGACTCAAAATTGGTACCCCTCTTAATACACCACCCTCTTATTCGGCTCAATACAGTAGTAGTTATAAACCACACCAGGAAAACTAGAGTGTTTACTACATAAAAATAACATAAATAATTCGCATAAACATAGTAAACCGTGGATGTTATTGAATATTTATTTGTGGTAAGAATATATTCGTTTTCGTTATTGCAGAAAATTCCTATATTTTATACTCCACAGGGTACAACCGAAGGTCTGCCTTCTGCTCCGGCAGAAAATCGGCCTCCGGCTCCGCCTCAGGCAAAATTGTTGCCGGAGGTTACGGCAATCTGTGTAGTAAAATTTTGCATAATTTTGCAAAATTTCGTCTGTTTGAACGTGTTTCGTTTTACTTTTGTCGCAATTTTCAGGAAAGAATTTTCGAAAATTCGCAGGTAATTAGCGTAAAACCAAACAAATTAACAACATATTGCAGATATTGGCTAAAATTAACTTACTTAACCATCATCGTTACTACCTAATTTTGCGTCACCTCCGGCTCCGGCAAGTTTTGTTGATTTCCGGCTCCGGCTCCGGTATTTTTCACCTCCGGTTGCACCCTGATACTCCAAGTTTACATTTACTTACTTGTGATAGTTTTTATCAGTACTCAGGACTTTTATTGTTTAGTGTGTTCAAAGTACAAGTTTGTAAAATAAAATTTCAAAACCATGGTGTTCCGGTTATTTTTCCCACCACAAAATAGGAACAAAACAATGGATGGATATTTGTGCAACTGGATCAGTTTTGTACCGAAATGCAACCCTTTTGAAAGTTCATATACATACTTTGCTTACACCATGTTTCCGACTCGGCGACCTACGTAGAACGAGTCCATTTGGTCTGGTAGGCAGGTAGGCAGACTATAACCCTGGTTATAACCTAATTGTGTTTCGCTTCAAAATATTCGTTCGCATGAACGTTTAGCACGCAACAAAAGCATTTATCTTCAATACAACATAAAGCAGAATACAACCGGAAGCGCCTGACTCCGGCACCGGCTGAAAACTGATTTCTGGTTTCGGTAGAGTTTTTTTGCTGGAAGTATCGGCTGTTTCGAAAATGAAATTTTAGTATTTTTGTAAATGTTAGTGATTTGGTTTACAATTTTCGACGCTTTTTTTACCTCCATGTGCCTCTTGGGCATAAGATACGTGCTTTCATTTTGCTACTGTGTTGCAAACGATGCACCATATATAGGTAGTTTGCTCACTTTCATGGTTTGCACTTTGGCTTTGTAAACTTAACATCCACGCAAATTATCTGGAGAATACAGTAAAATAATGCTCAAATTAAAAAAAACCCAAATTAAAATTTAAACAGCGAACAAGACGATGGCTTTAAAAATATCGATAGTAATGATCGTCAAACGTGTACCGCCGGCGATGCGCCGGATACAACCAAAATTGCTCCAATTCACCGAATCCAACCAGCTTTTGTCGGTACATTTTCAACGCGAGCGGGACAAAATTGCGATCAGTTTTCCAACGGCTCAGGGTCCATTCGTTGTATAAATGATAAGGGCCATGGGCATATGAAGGGTCGCGCAAAGACCTTCGAGTTGCCCGGGTATAGGTAGGATTACGCCACCACGACCCGTAAGGAAACGAGACCGGACTATAGCGGTATATGTAAGGGGCGTTGTAAGCGACGTGGTACGCGACAGGAGTATAGCTTCGGTCAAGCCAGTAGTCATCGTATGATTTCCAGTCGTGCCGGAAAGGGTGTGTCACAGCCAGTGCTACAACGATATGAAATAGGAAGGATATACTGCTTGGTCGTGGCCCATGCTAACTATAAGGGGCTGCATGCTATTAACCTAAGACTAGACCTAACCAACCCGGTCTCTTACCCAACAGTATCCCTTCTCCCAGTGGGCATGCTCCTATAATTTACAAGGGCCTTTCTATTGCTTTAATGATGTTATTTCAAATTATGGATACAGAAACGAGCGGCGTAGCATTCATTAAAAGTAATTCATTATTCTCTGCTTGCTTTTGTGTTTCAGATAAGAAAATCATAAAAATACAACCGTTTACCAAATAAAACTGTGTTCATACACATTTACTTAACGAAATTCTTGCATCGGTCGGTGGTCAGTCACACTGTAAATTCCAGTGAATTGATTTTAACTGAGAATGAGTTGAATCCACTCGAGAAGCCTGAGCTCTGAATTAGGCCTTTCAGAACTCAAAATTCTGAATTGGATTCATTCATTCCGAGTTTAATTTATCAACTCACCCGGAATTAAATAAGTTCAGAGGGAGTTAAGATTTAGTGCTATTAAATCCGAAATGACCAAAAATAACTAATTCTCTTTCTGAGCTGATAAATCAACTCACTGGAATTTACAGGGCACACCTAGGCTTCTAACAGAGATCAAAACCAAAATTTTGCAAATAGTACTAAAATTAAGTTTGATTTCTCGCTCACATCGCTCGTGAGCTTTTATATTGCGTATCCTTTGCGAACTGAAATTTCTGGATCTGCCAGTGTATTCCTTTGTTGTGTGTGCGTATCATGGGCGTAACACATTCTGGGTTCAATTCAGCGGCGTTTATGTTTTGTCCTGTATCCTTACTTGTTAAAAACTTGAACCATTATTAAACGCCATTATTGTTCCTGACAGTTCTAGTTAATGCTATATATATAAATCAGAATGATTTTCAAAACAAAAATTGTAACCATTTAAGCCTGCAATTTTTATGATAAACATAATGGCCAACATAATGGCCAATGTTACTTTAAGGGGCGTAAAAGCACATTAGGCGTAGTCCTAAGCCTAAGCCTAAGCGTTGCAAAAATGTGTTCCTACGCCTACGCCTAAGCCTAAGTAAAAAAATGTAATCTAGAATAGCATAATCATGATAAATACCTTCTGCACTTCAATGGCCGACATCATTGTCCAAGAAAATTAATTATTAAAAGTAATCCAACTTGCCTCCCCGAGCGGTTGACCATCGTGCTGAGCGTTTGCTCGACATGTCAGCAATTGTTGTAGTTGAGGCATAACGTTTCAGAGTGTATCGTTTACGTGTTGCAGTCACACCAGGATCAAACGCTTCACGAACAGCCGCAACCGATCGTGAACGCCTCAATTGCGTTGAAAAGCTTTCAGAAGCAAATGGGGCCATAATTATATATATTAACTTATTTCGTAGTAGCTAATTTTTAATTTTAACCTGTGTCAAAAACTATACCCTGAAATTTTTATTTAACACTTGGTTTGTATATATATACTAGTTATAAAAAGTATGCTTTGGGTATTTTTCATATTTGACTAGCCAACAATTCTTGCCAGATATTTATCCGGATATCCATATATATCCGCATCAGAGGTATGTGAGCAAAGATTTTTTACCCGCTCTGCGGTTTACGGGCGTATTTTCCGTCATTTTTAGAACCCGTGAGTGTATCCGCGCAAAGTTCCTTTACCCACTCACTACCTGCCTTTACTAACTATATTTTTTCTTCTGCGTTCAATATAAAAGTGTAATTTTACAGTGAATTGCTGTTATACTCGCTCGATTTACGTTTACAAAAACTCTTTAATTGTAACTTTCAAAGCAAAGAATTAAATTAAAAATGTAACACCGGGTAATATTGTACATTACACCAATCACCGGTTAAAATAGGTTGTTTGTCTGAGTGATCAGTAACTGGGCCAGGCTTAGGTTTAATTTATGCAATGCTTTGGTTCAAGATTAGGTTTAGTATTAGGCATGGCTCCATCTTAAGCTTAGGTTTAGAATTAGGAGTTTATCTGTAGGATCTAGAGAAATCTTAGATATAGGTTTTAGAGGTCCTTTAGCCTTTGGCTTTGGCTTTGACTTAGGCTACTGCTCAAGCTTTAAGCTTATGCATAATTTTAGGCTTATGGCTGAGGCTAATGAATTGTTTAAATATAGGTTAAATCCTTAAATCTTAAGTGTCTCTTAGGATGAATCTTAGGCATAGGCTTAAATAGGCTTAGGCTTGGGCTGACGTTTAGGCTTAGGCTTTAGGAGGAGGCTTTGATTTAAAGCATACATTAGACCGCAAATAACATAGGCTTAGGCTTAGGTCCAGGCTTTATGAATAGGCTTTGCTTTTACAAACATAGATAATATAGATCTCAAATGACCCTTGGGCTAAATCTTAGGTTTAGGCTTTACGCACTTAGGCCTAGGCTTAGTCTTGGGCTTAGGTTTAGGCTTTTAGGTTTAGGATTAGGTATTGGATCATTTCATCTTCAACCATATTCCGAAATCCCAAAATCTGACCTTCAACCATATCCCGAAATCCCAAAATCCCACCTTCAACGATACCCGAAATCCCAAATCTCGCATTCGACCATATTCCAAAATCCCACCTTTAACCATATCCGAAATACAAAACTCCACCTTCGACCATATATACTTCAAATTTTTCTGACGGGATGGTGGGATTTTGGGACGGCAGCGAGGTTAATATGGGCCAGTGACTAGCCAGCAGGGTACAACCGGAGGTTTGCCTCCGGCTCCGGTAGAAAATCGGTCTCCGGCTCCGGTAGAATTTTTAACAGAGGTTCCGGCAATTTCGGTAGTAAAATTTTGCATAATTTTGCAAAATTTATCTGTTTAGCGCGTTTCGTTCTACTTTTGTCACAATTTTTAGAATTTCCGGTCCCTATTTTGAGTCCCAATCAATAGGAGTCCGTATCCCTAATAAGAGTCCGTAAGCAGATATAGTACCTTAACCAAATTAGAGTCCATAAATGTCAATTATCCCTAACTGTAGCGCATAAATGACTTTAGGACCAAATTAAAGTTGTGTTCGAAATTTTAAAGCGTACTTATATAAGTTTTGATAGTCAAGTCACATTCCAAAGTATAACCTCGCATATCGCTCAAGCTTTTGATACAAGGCAAAAAACATTTAATTCAACGGATCGTTGCAATACCGGATATATCAGTAACGAAGGGTTGCGGAGGGCGGGTTGAAATTAAATAACAGTCTGTAACCGAATAACAAGGGGG
>JASANG010002909.1:27500-61681 GCA_030248215.1 Enoplolaimus lenunculus | reverse complement strand
TATAATTTTGTATGCCGGCGTTTAAATAGTTCATCTAACCTTCTGGCGATGGGCGTAATTTTAACAGTTAACGCTTAACCGGTCCAAGTCGTGCGATAGTTTTATTCGTATTTCAAATTAATACCTTATTACTTGTTTAATTATGCGTTGTTCACAATATTTCTAAAACACGCGGTGGAATTTCACATCGACCTTGGGTCCGCCCTTAAATAAGCAACGACAGTTGCCGTCCGAAAAATTTTATAGCAATATCAATTGCTCTTCTTATTTTTGAAATTATTTTTCAGTTTAAAATTTCGTCAAAAGTAAAAATAGCAACCGTCTAAAGGCAGGTTAAAAATACAGTTGGTGCACAACTACTGAAGTTAAGAATAGCGCACTGGTGACAGTGTCTCTAGTTTTCTTTAAAACAACTAGACGCTTACCACGCTTGTGGTGATTTCAAAATAAACACCGTAGACGGTTGCCGTCAAATATTAAGACAACCGTCAATGCTGTTCTTCGTGTTCCGTATTTCAATATAAAAAATTTTATCATTTTTTCTATTTTTTATTTTTTATACGCAGATACTTTTTAAGGGGGCTCGACGCAGATATTTTTAGGGGACTCGTAGATATTGGGCATACAGAGGCCGTCCAAAAATTTCTGACGGGAGAAGAAAGCGTCTATAGCCCTTCCAGAAAACGATCCGGCCCCGTTATACATGGGCCGCAAATTAACGCAAAATTGTTATTGTAGACATGGCCAATTACTTTAAGGGGCATAACAGTAGATTAAGCGTTAGCGTTATCCTAGCCTAAGTCTAAGCCTAAGCGTAAGAATGAGCACATTCCTAACCCTAAACCTAAGCCTAAGCCTAAGCCGAAGCAAAAATGTATCTAGAATCCAGACCTACACTTTTATAGACCCACCAGAAACCTGGACGCCGCTTAAAGTGACCCAAATTGGTACAAGTTTTAAACCACAACACCTAACTTTGACGGAAATTATACCTCGGTTTACATTTTCGCAGTCGAATCACATTTTCTAAAAAAACAGAAAAATATGGTGGCAGCGCAGCTTTTGGTGTATGGAACAAAAATCTTCAAGATGGGTTCCAGGAAATTATTCTAGAAAATAGTTTTCTTGATAGTTGAAAAAGTTTTTAAACCAGAATTGCAAAGCTTTTCGTAGAGGGAACGTCAACCCCTCTTCCTCTCAAAAATGCCGACTAGCAGCTAGCTCTACATACATGCGGAAAAATAAACAGTCATATTTGGTACGTGTCGGGCTAATATTTTTGAGACGGTTTCAAGGCCGTCTCTACATACTTTTTTGAGGAAGGCCAATTTCCTGGAAGAGCCTGCTGGCCCATTCTGGCTGCTACCTGAATTAACGTTAAGGCTGCGAAAACTTCATATAACCATCTTTTCTAACAGAACCGATTTGCCAAACAGGAACAAAATATGACCACTCATGAAGCATAAATTGCAAATAACTTAAAACAAGCTGCTAAAACTGAAACCTTAAATGCAACGTTTTACTGTTGATTATTATCGCAAAACTCGGACTCTATTATTTTAGAGCAAATTGATAGGTTACAGGAGCTCTCTTGTGGAATTTACATGAATTATGACTGTTGCGTGTATAAGCTTTTCGCCAAAAGCTTAAACAGCTGTGTGATTAATGTATGATCTATTCAACTTTTATTTTGATTGGCCGAGGCCGCTATTGCTCATTAATTGTATATGCAAACCGTGGAATTTCTAGTTTTAATTGTACATTTTTGCTTTTTTAAACTTCACAGATTACGAGTAAAAGTATCAATTTTTAGTGAATCTGCTTCTATGTTTGTTTTCACCCATATCTGTTGCCGCTTTTAAAGGCTGCCTGTTCAACTTGTAGTATTTATGCTAAAAGCTAACTGAAGTAAACAGAATAGGTTTAGAATCTTAGAATCACAAATTCTCATTTTTTCGCCCTGATTGCAGTTGAGTGAGGTACTGTATTGCTACCTCGCTGTTGTGCTGTGCTGTCTGGTCCCATTATCTTTATCTTCCCGCTGTCGCGGATCCCACCATTGTCCTGCTCTCCCCTCCCCACAGTCACAGCTGTCTCCATTGTCCTGCTGGGTAACCTCGGATGAACGTGCACCGTATAAAAATTTTGCGCGCGCATACCCGCGGTGTTACACTATATTAGCCTGGACGTTTTAGATAGAATAACAGTTTCCTTTTCAATGAACCCGGGCACAACCGGAGGTCGGCGTTTCCGCAGGCAGCAATGCGTCTACCGTATTTACCAGGAAAATCGATATCTTGTTCTATCCTGCTCGTTCTCACCGTGTCTTGAGTAAGATTTGGGTCCAGGTATTCTTGGCTGCCGTCCCAACATGCCACCGTGCACTAAGAAAAGTAACAAATAAAAACAACGAAGCCATCCAAAACCTGCAAGCTGCCCAAGCAAGGCATCAGTAAAATTATGCCATAGTTCCAACGCGTCGAAATGATTAACTGAATGCCTAAGAAGAAGTTTTGTAACCGTTTATATAGGGCATATTCCGGCTACCCCTATTTCGCATAAGTTTGCATAAATTTCAGTGACAATTGCAAATTTAAAAACCAGCCAGAATAGTAAAGTGGAGAAATTTCAGAGCGAAAACATCAAAAACAGCAATAACGACAACTCAGACAAAGCAACAGCAACATTACAAAAATATACATAGAAAATCTATAAACCGGTGGTTAAGAACCAGATACGCTAAATTCAACGTACTTCGGGCGTTCGTTAAAGCATTTCTGTTTCTATCGGATTCGCGGATGCAGTGGTATTCCTACATTGTCTGCTAATATCATTGTAGTTCACATTTTTGTATGTCAATTATCAATGTCATATTGTTACTGTTGTGATCAAGACCTTTTTTCTGGAAAGGCGGATCGTTTCATGCCCTTAGGATTTTATAGGCTATGTATTCTGGTTCGATCCTGGGCCAAATTACGTAGAATTCGTTTAAAGCTGGTTTCAAAAATTATCGAGCCTTTTCAAAAGAGTTTTGGCTACTCACTGTCTGTGATTACCTAAAATTCTCTCAGCCATGGCTTGTGCCAGGAATGTCAAAAGGCGCTCCATGTTCAGGATTCCTTTGAGTTATTGTAAGTGTGTACCATACATACAACATAATTAAGCATGGGCCTGTCCGTAGATAAAATAGTAGACTAATTGATATAATTTGATGGGTTGTTGCCTGAGTTGAATTGCGCCAAGCGCTACTAGCAATGATAGCTGTTTAAAATAGTTAACGTAATTGCTAAAAGAATAGCGCGCCAGAGTTTAGACCCTTGCATGATTAATAGACAATTTGCTTACCTGGTGCTACCTGAACGTGGACTCGCCATCTTACCGCTATTTATTTGGACCTTAGAGAGTTAAATTTTGTATTGTGCCGTCAGCAGAATTATGATCTATCGAGCCTAAACGTCAACCTTGTTGAGTGAACCTGGAGTCCTATGATAGAAAAACAGATTATCTAAATTGCGTGTTCCCACTGGGTCGTAGATATGGGTTGGATGCGTACCGTCAAATCGTGCATATAGGCAAATCCCAAAGGCTGAGGGGGTTTATGCATGATTTGTATTAAATATTATATTCTAGAGCACTCCTCATGGGGTTTCCGGCGGGCGACTGTTTTCACTGGATTAGGTTTAATGTGTTTGCTCACAGTTGCTCAATCTTAAGAAGGTTTAATATCCAGCGGTTTGACTGTCAACTACACGAGAAAACTTCACCAGTTCCTAGATCAGTTTCCGGACAGCACGGCTTCAGTTGCGTGGCAAGTTAGAAAATTTCCTCGCGTGACTGGGACTCAGCTCCTCGGCCTGACATGTCCTAAATTTTTAGCACTTAGCTGTTTTGAATTTGCTTTACGGTTGACAATCACGTAGCTCGACCCGGTATGGTCCGATTTACCTGTTTTTAGTTGCCTTTTCCAAGCTTCGTGACTTCCATCCAGTTCCCCAAAAACTTTTCAGGTAAGAAATAATGGAGAACATGTGTTGTCGCCAACACCGGGAGAATTATTTAAAAATTTAACCCGAACCCTTTTGTTAAGCTGAATAGTCCTAACCGGGCCCCTTATTACTACTTTTGTCCTAAATTTTATGGCGCAAAACGCGTGTAAGTGTGCCCATACCCATGCCGTACTTAACGTACTAGACGCACGGCGCCTGGACTTTCCCAAGTGCACTATGTCGCCATACAGCGCACAGGTAAAACTGATTTGCTCTCACTGCTTGGGCTGGCGAAGAGAAAATGGAACGTTTTAAACTAAAACTAAAAATGCAGCCCGTGCGCTGCTCTTATATACTCCTCCAAGCCTGTACAAAAACAGTCACGGTGAGAAGCAACAGTATTGGCTGGAATAAAAACAGCTACAAAGAGACAATGTTGTGAAAATGTCAAAGGTTAACAATGGTGCGCTGTGATTGGAGAGTTTAGGTCAACACAGGAATTTTGCTATTTTCCGCAAAATGGGGTCACTACCAAATTTTAGCATTTCCATCTACTGGTGTTACACAATCGCTTCCAATCCTCTCTTTAAGTGTGGGATTTCATCAGGCAACCATTCAGAGCGGTCGCTAAAACTTTCAGGTGATAAAATGACGCCGTTGAGTCACTGCAACCGGCTGGGTGAACAGGCTCGTTTGGCTAAACCCAACGCCCCTTTTTGCATCTTCTGTGCACCCAGAACTTCTTCCGGCTGTACACTACATTTTCAACTTTAAGGTGCACTAATCTGTAATGCGCACTGTAACATCGCCCTAGCGTGTGCACATACGTTTTATGCATTTATACTTCTTAGTAGGGTTTTAAAAATTTCGACTTTAGTAAGGTCAAGTCTAAGAGAGTTTCATCAAAAAAATAAGGGTAATACTGAAGACCAAGCAGCAGAATCAATTAATGCACCATCCAGGGTCTACTGCGCTCGCCAACGTAAAAAAATGTCCACTGTTATTATTGGAAAGCACCAGTAGATTTACAGCTGTTTCAAGCTCCAAGTAATTAATTTCACACTATTTAGCTAGTATGTTGTTTCATTGCAGTCTATTCTTCCGACGTGTTCAAAAAATGATAGGGTATTTAGACAATGTGTTTTCTTGCGCCAAAAATAGGATTTCTCAAAAAATTTGAACTTCCCGCCAAAATTCAAATTTCCCGCCAAAATTGGAATTTACCCGCCCAAATTTAAGTTTTCCCGCCAAAATTTTGGATTTCCACCAAAATCTAAGTTTTCCGGCAAAATGTCAAGTTTCGCGCTAAAATTTGAATTTCCCGCCAAAATTTAAGTTTTCCCGCCAAAATTTAATTTTTCCTGCCAAATTTGAATTTCCCGCCAAAATTCAAATTTCCCGCCAAAATTTCGAATTTCCGGCCTAAATTTGAATTGCGCGCCTGAATTTAAGTTTTCCCGACAAAATTTGGATTTCCCACAAAATGTAAGTTTTCCCGGCAAAATTTCAAGTTTCGCGCTAAAATTTGAATTTCCCGCCAAAATTTAAGTTTTTCCGCCAAAATTTAATTTTTTCCTGCCAAATTGGAATTTCCCGCCAAAATTTAAATTTCCCGCCGAAGTCTATGTTTTCCCGCAGAAATTTAATTTTTCCCGCCGAAATTTGAATTTCCCGCCGAAATTTGAATTTCCCGCCAAAATCCGAACTTCCCGCCAAAAGTGAAATTGCGCCAAATTAAAAGTTTCCCGCCAAAATTTAAATTTTTACACCAAAATAATGCGTGTTTTTTCCACTGTATTTTTCGCGGAAAAATTCCAATTTTGACGGCAAATTCAAATTTTGGCGGGAAAATTAAATTTTCCGGGAAAATTTTTTTGGTATAAAATTCTGAATTTTGGCGGGAAAACTCAAATTTTGCTGGTAAATTTAAGATTTTGTAGCGAATTGGCGCGAAATTCAAATCTTGACACAAATTCAAATTTTGGCGGGAAATTCAAATTTTGGCGGGAATTTCAAATTTTGGTTGCAAAATTCAAATGCGGGGTTCACGCTACTGATTGTGCGCTTACGAACCTTTTTGTCACCTACCCATAGCAGGAGGTTGAAACAACCTATATGAATAGGTTGTTAGCTATCTACTACCCATCCAGGCACCTTACGCTTGTAGCTATGGGTAACTAGTCTTCGGTTTGTTACCCATATGGGTATCTTTCGATTGTTTCAACAGTATTTATAGCTTAGCGATAATTTTTTAGGTTTTTTTCGAAAGATGTAAGAAAAAAAGACAAAACCTGACTTCTAAATCAAAACTCATCGTACTGCGCCGTTTTTAAAGTGCAAGCTTGAAAGTGCATTATGTTGGCATCTGTATGGGCTACGAGCAGACATCTTGTATCTACCCATATGGGTAGGTCAATATTCAAAAACCTAGCTTATGAGCAACATTTCAAATTTTGGTTGGAAAATTCAAAATTTGGCTAGGAATTTTTAATATACATCTTTCTTGGGAATGCGGACATGTATTTTCCGCAAAACTCTATGATGTCCGCGACTGGCACTGATACTTCTTTCGAATGTTTAAATTTCCCCGAAAAATTTCAATTTCCCGTCGGAAGTTATATTTTCCCGCCAAATTTTAATTTCCCGTCGAAAGTTAAATTTTCCCGCCAAATTTAAATTTCCCACCAAAATTTGAATTTCCCGCCGAATTTAAATGTCCCGCCAAAACTTAAATTTTCCCGCAAATTTTGAATTTTCCCGCCAAAATTTGAATTTTCACGCCAAAATTTAAATTTACCCGCCAAAATTTGAATTTCCGGTCGAATGTTTAATTTTAAGGCCAAACTTGAATTTTCCGAACAAAATTTGATTTCCAGCAAAGATTTAAGTATTTCCCGCCAAATTTAAATTTTCCCGCCAAATTTTAATTTCCGGTCGAAAGTTAAACTTTCCCGCCAAAATTTGAATTTTCACGCCAAAATTTAAATTTACCCGCCAAAATTTGAATTTCCGGTCGAATGTTTAATTTTAAGGCCAAATTTCCCGCCTTATGTAAAATTTTCCAGCCAAATTTTAATTTTCCGCTGAAAGTTGAATTTTCCCGCCAAAATTTGAATTTTCCCGCCAAAATTTGAATTTCCAGACAAAATTTGAATCTTTCCCGCCAAACCTAAAATTTTCCTGCCAAACTTTTAATTTCTCGTCGAAAGTTAAATTTTCCCCCAAATTTTAATTTTCCCGCCAAAATTAAAATTTTCCCCGCCAAAATTTAAATTTTCCCGCCAAAATTTGAATTTTCCGTGGAAAGTTAAATTTTCCCGCCGAATTTGAATTTGGCGCCAAAATTTAAATTTTAACGTATAAATACGAGTTTTCCGCCAAAATTTGAATTTCCAGCCAAAATTTAATTTCCCGCCAAAATTTGAATTTCCAGCCAAAATTCAATTACCCGCCAAAATTTAAATTTTCCGACCGAAACTAGAATATTTCCGCCAAAATTTAAATTTTCCCGCCAAAATTTGAATTTCCCGTCGAAACTTTAATTTTTCCGCCAAATTTGAATTCTCCACCAAAATTTAATTTCCCGCCAAGATTTAAATTTTCCGGCCAAATTTTGAATTTCCAGCCAAAATTTGAATATTTCCCGCCAAATCTAAAATTTTCCCGCCAAATTTGAATTTTGCGCCAAAATTTAAACTTTTACGCTCAAATAAGAATTACTCGCCAAAATTTGATTTAGAATTCATCAATTCCCGCCAAAATTTGAATTTCCAGCCAAAATTGAATTTTCCCCAAAATTTAAATTTTTCCACTAAAATTTCAATATTTCCCGCCATTCCTAAAATTTTTCAGCCAAATTTTAATTTCCTGTCGAAAGTTTTTCGTTTTGAAAAAATGTCCGCATTCCCAAGTAAGATGTATATTAAAAATTCCTAGCCAAATTTTGAATTTTCCAACCAAAATTTGAAATGTTGCTCATAGCTAGGTTTTTGAAATATTGACCTACCCATATGGGTAGATACAAGATGTCTGCTCGTAGCCCATACAGATGCCAACATAATGCACTTTCAAGCTTGCACTTTAAAACGGCGCAGTACGATGAGTTTTGATTTAGAAGTCAGGTTTGTCTTTTTTTCTTACATCTTTCGAAAAAAACCTAAAAAATTACGCAAGCTATAAATACTGTTGAAACAATCGAAAGGTACCCATATGGGTAACAAACCGAAGACTAGTTACCCATAGCTACAAGCGTAAGGTGCCTGGATGGGTAGTAGATAGCTAACAACCTATTCATATAGGTTGTTTCAACCTCCTGCTATGGGTAGGTGACAAAAAGGTCCTAAGCGCACAATCAGTAGCGTGAACCCCGCATTTGAATTTTGCAACCAAAATTTGAATTTTCCCGCCAAAATTTGAATTTCCCGCCAAAATTTGAATTTGTGTCAAGATTTGAATTTCGCGCCAATTCGCTACAAAATCTTAAATTTACCAGCAAAATTTGAGTTTTCCTGCCAAAATTTGAATTTTATACCAAAAAAGTAATTTTCCCGGCAAAATTTAATTTTCCCGCCAAAATTTGAATTTGCCGTCAAAATTGGAATTTTTCCGCCAAAAATACAGTGGAAAAAACACGCATTATTTCGGCGTAAAATTTAAATTTTGGCGGGAAACTTTTAATTTGGGCGCGCAATTCAACTTTCGGCGGGAAATTCGGATTTTGGCGGGAAATTCAAATTTCGGCGGGAAATTCAAATTTCGGCGGGAAAAATTAAATTTCGGCGGGAAAACTTAAATTTGGGCGGGAAATTTAAATTTTGGCGGGAAATTCCAATTTGGCAGGAAAAATTAAATTTTGGCGGAAAAACTTAAATTTTGGCGGGAAATTCAAATTTTAGCGCGAAACTTGAAATTTTGCCGGGAAAACTTACATTTTGGTGGGAAATCCAAATTTTGTCGGGAAAACTTAAATTTAGGCGCGCAATTCAAATTTAGGCCGGAAATTCGAATTTTGGCGGGAAATTTGAATTTTGGCGGGAAATTCAAATTTGGCAGGAAAAATTAAATTTTGGCGGGAAAACTTAAATTTTGGCGGGAAATTCAAATTTTAGCGCGAAACTTGACATTTTGCCGGGAAAACTTAGATTTTGGTGGGAAATCCAAATTTTGGCGGGAAAACTTAAATTTGGGCGGGTAAATTCCAATTTTGGCGGGAAATTTGAATTTTGGCGGGAAGTTCAAATTTTTTGATAAATTCTATTTTTGGCGCAAGAAAACACATTGTCTAAATACCCTATCATTTTTCGAACATGTCCTAAGAATAGACTGCAATGAAACAACATACTAGCTAAATAGTGTGAAATTAATTACTTGGAGCTTGAAACAGCTGTAATTTGATTGCTACTTTCCAATAATAACATGGACATTTTTTGACGTTGGCGAGCGCAGTATAACCTGGATGGTGCATTAATTGATTCTGCTGCTTGGTTCAGTATTACCCTTATTTTTTGATGAAACTCTCCTAAAACTTGACCACGAAATCGGTTTTCAAAACCTGACAAGAAGTATAAATGCATAAAACGTATGTGCACACGCTAGGGCGATGTTACAGTGCGCATTACAGATTAGTGCACTAAAATTGAAAATGTAGTGTACAGCCGGAAGAAGTTCTGGGTGCACAGAAGATGCAAAAAGGGGGCGTTGGGTTTAGCCAAACGAGCCTGTTCACCCAGCCGGTTGCAGTGACTCAACGGCGTCATTTTATCACCTAGTTTTAGCGACCGCTCTGTATGGTTGCCTGATGAAATCCCCCACTTAAGAGTATTGGAAGCGATTGTGTAACACCAGGAGATGGAAATGCTAAAATTTGGTAGTGACCCCATTTTGCGGAAAATAGCAAAATTCCTGTGTTGACCTAAACTCTCCAATCACAGCGCACCATTGTTAACTGTTGACATTTTCACATTGTCTCTTCGCAGCCGTTTTATTCCAGCCAATACTGTTGCTTCTCACCGTGACTGTTTTTGTACAGGCTTGGAGGAGTATATAAGAGCAGCGCACGGGCTGCATTTTTAGTTTTAGTTTAAAACGTTCCATTTTCTCTCGCCAGCCCAAGCAGCGAGAGCAAATCAGTTTCACCGGTGCGCTGTATGGCGACAGAGTGCACTTGGGAAAATCGAGGCGCCGTGTGTTAAGTACGTTAAGTACGGGGATGGGGTATACATTACGCGCGTTTTGCGCCATAAAATTTAGGACAAGTAGTAATAGGGGGCCCGGTTAGGACTATCCAGCTTAACAAAGGGGTTCGGGTTAAATTTTTAAATAAATCTCCCGGTGTTGGCGACAACACATGTTCTCAATTCTTTCTGACTCAAAGTTTTTGGGGAACTGTACGTAGCTTATGAAGCTTGGGAAAGGCAACTAAAAACAGGTAAATCGGACCATACCGGGTCGAGCTACGTGATTGTCAACCGTAAAGCAAATTCAAAACAGCTAAGTGCTAAAAATTTAGGACATGTCAGGCCGAGGAGCTGAGTCCCAGTCACGCGAGGAAATTTTCTAACTTGCCACGCAACTTAAGTGGTGCTGTCCGGAACCTATCTAGGAACTGGTGAAGTTTTCTCGTGTAGTTGACAGTCAAACTGCTGGACATGTAGCCTTTGTAATATTTAGGACCGTGACAAACACATTAAACCTAATCAGTGAAAACAGACGCGGCCCGGAAACCCCATGAGGAGTGCTCTAGACAATAATATTTAATACAAATCATGCATAAACCCCCTCAGCCTTTGGGATTTGCCTATATGCACGATTTGACGGTACGCATCCAACCCATATCTACGACCCAGTGGGAACACGCAATTTAGATAATCTGTTTTTCTATCATAGGACTCCAGGTTCACTCAACAAGGTTGACGTTTAGGCTCGATAGATCATAATTCTGCTGACGGCACAATACAAAATTTAACTCTCTAAGGTCCAAATAAATAGCGGTAAGATGGCGAGTCCACGTTCAGGTAGCACCAGGTAAGCAAATTGTCTTATAATCATGCAGGGTCTAAACTCTGGCGCGCTATTCTTTTAGCAATTACGTTAACTATTTTAAACAGCTATCATTGCTAGTAGCGCTTGGCGCAATTCAACTCAGGCAACAACCCATCAAATTATATCAATTAGTCTACTATTTTATCTACGGCATACCCATGCTTAATTATGTTGTATGTATGGTACACAGTTACAATAACTCAAAGGAATCCTGAACATGGAGCGCCTTTTGACATTCCTGGCACAAGCCATGGCTGAGAGAATTTTAGGTAATCACAGACAGTGAGTAGCCAAAACTCTTTTGAAAAGGCTCGATAATTTTTGAAACCAGCTTTAAACGAATTCTACGTAATTTGGCCCAGGATCGAACCAGAATACATAGCCTATAAAATCCTAAAGGCATGAAACGATCCGCCTTTCCAGTAAAAAGGTCTTGATCACAACAGTAACAATATGACATTGATAATTGACATACAAAAATGTGAACTACAATGATATTAGCAGACAATGTAGGAATACCACTGCATCCGCGAATCCGATAAGATAAAAATGCTTTAACGAACGCCCGAAGTACGTTGAATTTAGCGCATCGGGTTGTAAACCACCGGTTTATAGATTTTCTATGTATATTTTTGTAATGTTGCTGTTGCTTTGTCTGAGTTGTCGTTATTGCTGTTTTTGATGTTTTCGCTCTGAAATTTTTCGACTCTCGCATTCTGGCCGGTTTTTAAATTTGCAATTGTCACTGAAATTTATGCAAACTTATGCGAAATAGGGGTAGCCGGAATATGCCCTATATAAACGGTTACAAAACTTCTTCTTAGGCATTCAGTTAATCATTTCGACGCGTTGGAACTATGGCATAATTTTACTGATGCCTTGCTTGGGCAGCTTGCAGGTTTTGTATGGCTTCGTTGTTTTTATTTGTTACTTTTCTTAGTGCACGGTGGTATGTTGGGACGGCAGTCAAGAATACCTGGACCCAAATCTTAATCAAGACACGGTGTGAAAGAGCAGGATATAACAAGATATCGTTTTTCCTGGTAAATACGGTAGTCGCATTGCTGCCTGAGTAAACGCCGACCTCCGGTTGTGCCCGGGTTCATTGAAAAGGAAACTGTTATTCTATCTAAAACGTCCAGGCTAATATAGTGTAACACCGCGGGTATGCGCGCGCAAAATTTTTATACGGTGCACGTTCATCCGAGGTTACCCAGCAGGACAATGGAGACAGCTGTGACTGTGGGGAGGGGAGAGCAGGACAATGGTGGGATCCGCGACAGCGGGAAGATAAAGATAATGGGACCAGACAGCACAGCACAACAGCGAGGTAGCAATACAGTACCACTCAACTGCAATCAGGGCGAAAAAATGAGAATTTGTGATTCTAAGATCCAAACCTATTCTGTTTACTTCAGTTAGCTTTTAGCATAAATACTACAAGTTGAACAGGCAGCCTTTAAAAGCGGCAACAGATATGGGGTGAAAACAAACATAGAAGCAGATTCACTAAAAAATCCATACTTTTACTCGTAATCTGTGAAGTTTAAAAAAGCAAAATGTACAATTAAAACTAGAAATTCCACGGTTTGCATATACAATTAATGAGCAATAGCGGCCTCGGCCAATCAAAATAAAAGTTGAATAGATCATACATTAATCACACAGCTGTTTAAGCTTTTGGCGAAAAGCTTATACACGCAACAGTCATAATTCATGTAAATTCCACAAGAGAGCTCCTGTAACCTATCAATTTGCTCTAAAATAATAAGATTCGGTTTTGCGATAATAATCAACAGTAAAACGTTGCATTTAAGGTTTCAGTTTTAGCAGCTTGTTTTAAGTTATTTGCAATTTATGCTTCATGAGTGGTCATATTTTGTTCCTGTTTGGCAAATCGGTTCTGTTAGAAAAGATGGTTATATGAAGTTTTCGCAGCCTTAACGTTAATTCAGGTAGCAGCCAGAATGGGCCAGCAGGCTCTTCCAGGAAATTGGCCTTCCTAAAAAAGTATGTAGAGACGGCCTTGAAACCGTCTCAAAAATATTAGCCCGACACGTACCAAATATGACTGTTTATTTTTCCGCATGTATGTAGAGCTAGCTGCTAGTCGGCATTTTTGAGAGGAAGAGGGGTTGACGTTCCCTCTACGAAAAGCTTTGCAATTCTGGTTTAAAAACTTTTTCAACTATCAAGAAAACTATTTTCTAGAATAATTTCCTGGAACCCATCTTGAAGATTTTTGTTCCATACACCAAAAGCTGCGCTGCCACCATATTTTTCTGTTTTTTTAGAAAATGTGATTCGACTGCGAAAAATGTAAACCGAGGTATAATTTCCGTCAAAGTTAGGTGTTGTGGTTTAAAACTTGTACCAATTTGGGTCACTTTAAGCGGCGTCCAGGTTTCTGGTGGGTCTATAAAAGTGTAGGTCTGGATTCTAGATACATTTTTGCTTCGGCTTAGGCTTAGGCTTAGGTTTAGGGTTAGGAATGTGCTCATTCTTACGCTTAGGCTTAGACTTAGGCTAGGATAACGCTAACGCTTAATCTACTGTTATGCCCCTTAAAGTAATTGGCCATGTCTACAATAACAATTTTGCGTTAATTTGCGGCCCATGTATAACGGGGCCGGATCGTTTTCTGGAAGGGCTATAGACGCTTTCTTCTCCCGTCAGAAATTTTTGGACGGCCTCTGTATGCCCAATATCTACGAGTCCCCTAAAAATATCTGCGTCGAGCCCCCTTAAAAAGTATCTGCGTATAAAAAATAAAAAATAGAAAAAAATGATAAAATTTTTTATATTGAAATACGGAACACGAAGAACAGCATTGACGGTTGTCTTAATATTTGACGGCAACCGTCTACGGTGTTTATTTTGAAATCACCACAAGCGTGGTAAGCGTCTAGTTGTTTTAAAGAAAACTAGAGACACTGTCACCAGTGCGCTATTCTTAACTTCAGTAGTTGTGCACCAACTGTATTTTTAACCTGCCTTTAGACGGTTGCTATTTTTACTTTTGACGAAATTTTAAACTGAAAAATAATTTCAAAAATAAGAAGAGCAATTGATATTGCTATAAAATTTTTCGGACGGCAACTGTCGTTGCTTATTTAAGGGCGGACCCAAGGTCGATGTGAAATTCCACCGCGTGTTTTAGAAATATTGTGAACAACGCATAATTAAACAAGTAATAAGGTATTAATTTGAAATACGAATAAAACTATCGCACGACTTGGACCGGTTAAGCGTTAACTGTTAAAATTACGCCCATCGCCAGAAGGTTAGATGAACTATTTAAACGCCGGCATACAAAATTATATTAAGCTATCATTTGTAGTCAATCATTTTGATCGAACAAACATTTAACGAAAGACTTAAACAACCGCTATAAAATAGGTTACTATAAAATGTCATTCAATCCGCTTAACTTCAGTTGCTTACTGCAAGCGTCAAAATACGGAATTTGGCAAACTGTTGCGCGATTAACCGCTCCAGCTGACGACGTCGCAATAGTTTCCGCTGTACCAACAGCTTTTACAGTGTAACGTTGTGTTGTCGGAGAGGTTGGTTCTCCGCTTGCCCAAACACCACTGATTGGATCTTTACAAAATACACCCATCCAATCTTTGATATAATATGAAGGATAATAACTGTCTGACTCTGATTCTATCCAAACCTGTTTTCCCGTACAACCTATGTCCGCGTTCACAAAACCAACGAAGTCGTTCCATACTGAAATGTTCTTAAAGCTCGGTAACTTTGAATTGGAATCCTGAGCTTCGCAAAAAGTTTTCGCAACAGAATAGGGATCATTGTCTTGAAAATATTTGTAGCAACCTGAAGCGGTTTCTGTCCAACCAGAAGGACAGTCTAAAATAAAACAAAACATTCTATTATTTAAGACATGTTTCGGGATGAAGCTGTTTATCGTTTTTAACAGAAGTTCTTATGCCCTATTCACACGTCCAAGTTTTTGCTGCGAGAACTTGTAGCAGCAAATTGCACACAGAACATGCTTTTTTCATCAGCCAATGAGAAACTAGACTGCAACAAATTCAGTAAACTTGCGTGATTATTCAACCATGTGAACTAAATCCCAAGCTATGATTTTTAACGAATTATTTGCAACTGCATGTTTTTCGAACGACATTTTCGACGAAACTTGCAAGTGAAAGTTGCAGCTGCAAGTTCTCGCAGCAAAAACTTGAACGTGTGAATAGGGCTTTATAGAAGCGTTTTTACGTCGTTAAACACACAGAACGCATATCATCATTGTTCGTTTACATGATTCGCACATCTTCAGTGCGAATTTTCAGTTTAGTTCGCATGTAGGTCCCACGTTACCATTGTTTGAATTGCACACAAAATGTCCAGGTGTTTGTTAAAAGCGCAATAGTGTCCAATAAACGTTAACTGGACAAGCTATGCCGTCATGGAAGCATTCATAGCTAGTATTGGACGCCATATGATATCTATGAAACTACGTCCGGACACCTAAATAAAATTGACATATTCGAAGCAATAGAAACCCGCCAGTAATGCGTGATGTTTTCACAGTGTTTTGGCAGGAAAATTCAATTTTCGGCGGGAAAATTTTATTTTGCCTTAAAAGTTTATTTTTAGTGGGAAATTCAAATTTCGGCGGTAAATTAAAATTACGGCGGGAGAATTCAAGTTTTGGCGGCTAATTGAAATTTTGGTGGAAAAATTTAAATTATGGAGGGAAAATTCAAATTTTAGCGGCAAAAATGAAATTTTGGCGGGAAAATTAATTTGTGGCAAAAAATTCAAATTTTGACAGGAAAGTTCAAATTTTGGCGGGAAAATTCAAATTTTGGCGGGAAATTTTTAATATAGCTCTTACTTTTGGTATGCGGATGTTTTTTAAAACGAAAACTATATGTGGACAGTTCGTGGAAAACGAAAACTATGCATGGACGCGGTAGCCAGCTAAAATTGTGTCCGGTCAGAGTTACTGAGAGAATCTATTGTGTCCACAGACAAAATAATCAGGGCGGACAATTTGTGTGCATCCCAAACCAATGGTAACGTTTGACTGATATTATAGATACACTTTTTACAGAGCTTAAGGTCTGGTCCCTTGGTTTCATCTCAACAGTTGGTTTCATGCGGAGTTCATGTTATAACCGGGTTAGCTTAGTTTCACCCCAAAGGTTGGTTTCACGCCAACGTTTGGTTTTATCCCAATGGTTGGTTTCACTCCAACGGTTGGTTTCACCCGAACGGTTGGTTTTGCCCTAACGGTTGGTTTCACCTCAACGGTTGGTTTCACCACAACGGTTGTTTCACCCCGATGGCTGGTTTCAGTATAACAGTTTGTTTCACCCCACCGGCTAATCTCAACCCAACGGTTGGTGTCGCTCCAACGGTTGGTTTCACCCTAACGGATGGTTTCACCTAAACGGTTGGTTTCACCACAACGGTTGGTTTCACCCCAACGGTTGGTTCCACCCCATCGTTGGTTTCACTCCAACGGTTGGTTTCGCCACAATGGTTGGTTTCACCCCAAAGGTTCGTTGCATGCGGGGTTCACGTTATAACCGGGGTAGCATAGTTTCGCCCCAACGGTTAGTTTCCCGCCAACGGTTGGTTTCATCCCAACCATTGTTTTCACGCCAACGGTTGGTTTCATCCCAATGGTTGGTTTCTCACCCCAACGGTTGGTTTCACCCCAACGGTTGGTATCCCCCAACGGTTCGTTTCACCCCAACGGTTGGTTTCACCACAACGGTTGATGTCACCCCAACGGTTGGTTTCATCCCACTGGTTGGTTGCATGCGGGGTTTATAACCGGGACAGCTTAGTTTCACCCCAGCGGTTGGTTTCACGCCAACGGTTGGTTTCACCCTAACGGTTGGTTTCACCCCAATGGTTGGTTTCACTCCAACGGTTAGTTTCACTTCAACGGTTTGTTTCCCCCAATGTTTGGTTTCACCCCAACGGTTGGTTTCACCCTAACGGTTGGTTTCACCCCAATGGTTGGTTTCACTCCAACGGTTAGTTTCACTCCAACGGTTTGTTTCACTCCAATGGTTTGTTTCCCCCCAATGTTTGGTTTCACCCCAACGGTTGGTTTCACCCTAACGGTTGGTTTCACCCCAATGGTTGGTTTCACTCCAACGGTTAGTTTCACTCCAACGGTTTGTTTCCCCCCAATGTTTGGTTTCACCCCAACGGTTGTTTTCACCCCAATGGTTGGTTTCGCCCCAACGATTGGTTTCACCCCAAAGGTTTGTTTCACCCCAACGGTTGGTTTCCAAACAACGGTTGGTTTCACCCCTACGGTTTGTTTCACCCCATCGGTTGGTTTTAATTCAACGGCTGGTTTCAATCCAATGGTTCGTTTCACCCCAACGGCTGGTTTCACCAAAACGGTTGGTTTCACCGCAACGGTTTGTTTCACCTAAACGGTTGGTTTCACCCCAACGTTTGGTTTGACCCTAACGGTTACTTTCACTCCAACGGTTTGTTTCCCCCCAATGTTTGGTTTCACCCCAACGGTTGTTTTCACCCCAGTGGTTGGTTTCGCCCCAACGATTGGTTTAACCCAAGCGGTTTGTTTCACCACAACGATTGGTTTCACCCCAAAGCTTTGTTTCACCCCAACGGTTGGTTTCCAAACAACGGTTGGTTTCACCCCAACGGTTTGTTTCACCTCAATGGTTGGTTTCACTCCAACGGTTGGTTTCATTCCAACGGTTGGTTTCACCCCAACGGTTTGTTTCACCCCAACGGTTGGTTTCATCCCAACAATTGGTTTTTTCCCAACGGTTGGTTTCATCCCAACGGTTGGTTTCACCCCAACGGTTGGTTTCACATCAACGGTTGGTTTCACCCCAACGGTTTGTTTCACCCCAACAGTTGGTTTGACCCCAACGGTTGGTTTGACCCCAACAGTTGGTTTTACCCCAACGGTTGGTTTGACCCCAACGGTTGGTTTCACCCCAGCGTTGGTTTGAACCCAACGGTTGTTTTCACCTCAATGGTTGGTTTCACCCTAACGGTTTGTTTCTCCCCAATGTTTGGTTTCACCCCAACGGTTGGTTTAACCCAAACGGTTTGTTTCACCACAACGGTTGGTTTCACCCCAACGTTTGGTTTCGAAACAACGGTTGGTTTCACCCCAACGGTTGGTTTCACCCCAATGGTTGGTTTTAACCCAACAGTTGGTTTCACTCCAATGGTTCGTTTCACCCCAACGGCTGGTTTCACCACAACGGTTGGTTTCGCCCCAACGGTTGGTTTAACCCGAACGATTGGTTTCACCTCAAAGGTTGGTTTCACGATAATGGTTGGTTTCACCTCAACAGACGATGTCACCCTATGGATTGTAAAAATTCTTTGGTTTTTTTTTAATCAACTCAGAGAATAAATTAGTCGTTTTTGTTAATTCTGAGATAATAACAGGAAACATCAACTCGCTCTGAGCTGATTTATGCAGGGTTCGCGTTATAACTGGGGCAGCTTCGAACACGTTTGGTCCAAGTTGATTCGACGTCAACATAAAATTTTGTGATCTGAAGAGCGGATGTGTAGACAAAATGTGAATGTCACATGACATTGGCTTAAAAATCACTGATCCAAAGCGATCATCGTGTACAAATAACCATTTGTCATGATTGTCATTTATGCGATTATGATATGGAATTAATAGCTTCTGTGTCTGTTTCTCGCCGAAATTTCCCAAAACATATTCATAAATAATAGAAATTTCAAATTTTAGTATCATATGACATTCTACCGACAATTATGCTAGTTTACCACAACATTACAAGCATTTTGAAATACATCATATGATACTACCAGACAATATTTGGAATGTCATTAGATATTGCAATACAAACAGTAGATGTCAAATCCGGATAGCAGAAAATTCAAGCGGATAAACGTGCAGACAAAATGTTAACAACTATTGTCATAGAGACAAAACGTGTTCCAGGCTGCCCAGTTATAACGTGAACCAGCATTTAATTGCAGGCGAGTTGATTAATTAACTCAGAATGAGTTCAGTCAATTGACAATTCTGAGTTCCGAAAGGCTTAATTCAGTGTTCAGGTTCCTGAGTGGATTCAACTCATTCTGAGTCAAAATAAACTCCATGGAATTTGCAGTGAGTATGACCGCCCAGTGTATTTCTAATGCCGGCAGTCCAGAACAGCCGCCAATTTAGGGCAGCTTCACGTTTTCATTTATTTGGTCGTATACATTATAATTTTTCTACGCTACTGGAGAACCTACGTGTTTAACTCTTCAGGAAACTACTTTGAAACCCGTCACTAACGCAACAATTCTAAGACTAACACAATATAAACATATATACCGCAATAATCAAATAAGTGGTGTTGGCAAATGAACCCAGGAAGAGTCCATATAGCGTACATATCATTAAATGTATGAAGGTTACGGTTATTATGTGCTCCTGCTGATTCGGCCAAGACCTTGCCATCGACAGAACCTCCACTCCATCCTCTGTAATGTACTTTGCAGAACCCTCGGTCAGTTTTTTTTGATGATACCACTTGTGAAATACGGTTAAATACCATATTGGATGATGCCTGCCAATACCATGTATTTGGTAGACCATTAGCCGATCTGAAACGATTTAGTCACATACTGAAAAGCCTTGTTGATTAAGTAAACAAAATATTATTGAAAGCGTGCAGGGGTCGCATTACCCATTGTGCATTTGTGACCTATTTTTTCACTATTCTCATAGCGATACACAATAAAAAATAACGGAAACGGAAACGAATAGACGCCTAAACCCGTGACAACCCTGGGCGATCACAAAACTTACCACAAATATATTTATATTCATAGAACACATTATGTATATGTGTGTTACAAAACCTGTGACTTTGGTATGTTTTAGAATTTTAAGCCTTTAACCAAGCAATTTTATAATTTTAATCCTCTGCCCTTCTCGATAGCTTACGGCTGTGAAGTGGTTTGAATTTCAGACAAAATGTCCAGACGTTAAAAGCGCTATGGTGTCCATTAAACGTTAACCGGACAAGCTATGTTGTTATGGTAGCCTGCATAGCTAGTACTGGACGCCATAGAATATCTAAGATACTATGTCCGGACACCTAATAGACGTTCGGACGCAAAAATAAGATATTTGACATATTCGAAAGAACAGAAACCTGTCAGTAATGCGTGTCTTTCCACTGTGTTTTTTGCGGGAAAATTCAAATTTTGGCGGCAAATTCAAATTTTGGCGGGAAAACTCAAATTTTGGAGGTAAATTTAAGATTTATTGCAAAACTCATTACGGCGACAAAATTCACATTTTGGCGGGAAACTTCAAATTATGGCGTGAAAATTCAAATTTTGGCGGCAAATTCAAATTTTAGCTGGAAAATTAATTTTGGCAGAAAATTTTTAATATAGCTCTTACTTTTGGTATACAGACATTTTTTCAAAAGGAAAACTATATGTGAACATTTCGTTGTTAACGAAAACTATGCATGGACGTGGTAGCTAGCTAAAATTGTGTCCGTTCGGAGTTACTGCGATAATCTATTGTGTCCACAGAAAATATAAACGGCGGACATTTCGTGTGCAACCCAAACCAACGATAACGCGTGATATGCATAACACACCGCCGTATTATTTAGTATTGTTGTTTACATTGTCTCGCAGTATCTTATGATACTAACGGAACATGTCTGTTAGTATCATATGATATTCCGCCATACGCAAACCTAGTTATGCAACTAACTCAGTAAACATTTTTAAAATGATCATATGATATTGACAGACAATGCAGGGTATATCATATGATATTCAATGACGAAACTTGACCGATACGTGATGTTAGCAGACAACCACTGATTTTGGAATATCATATTGGGTTACATCGATGACCAAATGTTATTTAATATATAGAACGTGACGAAACGTGTCCCAGCTTCATCATTTATAATGTAAACACCGAATCAGTTTTGTCAACAATGCCGCAAAATCTCTTGAGCTCGTGATAACCCACCCAGGGCTATCAACGGTACGCGCCTTTCTCGAAACTCGTGATTGCCCCGGGCTATCAGATTGTTCATCAAATTAACCACACACAACACATACACAAACACAGTACAAACACACACAACGCACTTTAACGCACAAACAACACACATAACTAAGACAAATTTTCTGGCATCGTTCAATTTTGATAGCCTAAGCAATCGAGAAGGGCGGAGGATTAAACTTGTAAGACCGTTGGGTTAAAGGCTTGAAATGCTAAAACTTTAACTAAAGGTATCTAGTTTATAACACACATATACATATTTTGTAAATATATATGAATTAAAATTTTGTGATAGCCCAGGGCTATTGCGAGAGCCCAGGGCCATGACGAGCTCGCGTTGAAAACGACCTCATGATGCTATACAACATGACATTCCACTTTTGTCTGTCAGTGTCATACGATGCTAACAAAAAACGTGACCCGGCTGCCAAAGTTATAACGTGAACGTCGCATAACACCAGTATATATAGATATATGATAAATTAGATATTATATATGCACAAGAGGTCTCTGTCGAGCGTAAAACTATGCGTAGACTTTGACTTTTTAACATATTTATTCAACATAGGTAGAGACCTTGAATTGACCCCTGAAGTTTATTTTATAAACATTTTAATGTAGAATGTTTTAATACAATTCTGTAGAAATTTTAACATACGTTCAAATTTTATGTACGTATAGATCACGTTCTTTGAAAATAAACTTTTATTGGCACTCATGCCATTTGTCTCTAGAACAGAGCTTTATTGACGTGTAACCCTATTCCTAAGTCCAAGCCTGAGCGTAGGAATGAGCTAACCACCTAAGCCAAAGCATACAATAACTCGCTTCACTACAGTCAAACCAAAAAACATTAAGATCCTGACTGTTTTACATGTGCCCGGGCATAAAACTTATACTAAAGTCCAAATTTAATTTTTCGACTTGAAAATTTTCCATCTACCTCAAAATTTTCAAAACTGAATGATGCCGAAAATAAGTTCAGGCCTAATGCTTAAACTTTGAAAAAGTGAGGATCTGTAACTTAATTGGTGTGTTCGGAGTTGGAGGCGGGGCGGGAAAAACCGCCCTGCCCCGCTCCCCCGCCCCGCTCCACCTCGAATGCTGCCCCGCCCTGCGAGCAGCCACTCAATTCTTTGGCCCGCGCTACCCCACGGTCTATGTTCTGAATATTCTACCTTGTTTCAAAATTTTTTGCCCCGTTTCTATACAATTCAATTTTTTTATAAATAGAGAGTGTAATATATGAGTATATATTACATACATTGAGCGAAACGAAACTCCAAGCGACGCTCGGAGTTTCGCAAAGGGGTCATAAGGTGAATGCCTGTCCGTCCCTCCGTCCGTTCGTTCGTCTGCCCGACTGAATGTCCGTCCGTACGAAAAGAATCTCTGGAACCGCTGAACCGATTTTGATAAACTTTTTTGTTTGACAGCCAATTTTCCTAGAGTGTTAACCACGCGTTGGGGTTTTAAAATTTTAAGCCGTTTCTTAGCTATAGGATAATTTGCATAATTGGTTAAACCTAAATTAAGACTTTTTACAGTATTTCACTAATTGTGAGAGTTACAAGCAGCAGTCTGGTGTCGAAAGGTGGATGTCCTTCCGTTCGTCCTTCTGTCCGTCTGTCCGCCCGAAAAGAATCTCAGGAACGGCTGGACCGATTTTGACAAACTTTTTTGTTTGAAAGCCAATAATTGTGTGTTAATCTCGCATTGGGGTTTTAAACATATAAGCCGTTTACTAGGTACAGGCTAATTTGCATAATTAGTTAAGCCTAAATTAGAAGTTTCTACATTATTTCAGTAATTATTACAGTTACAAGCAATCTAATTTCAGCATTACACGATTTTAGGTGCGTAGATTCTAAATAGACTGTATACACCCCTCCAAAACCGATATTTAAATAGTTAGCTAATAGCTAATTTGCATATTAGCTTAATTGACGAGACAAAATCAAGACTTTAAATTATTTCAATGATTATCAAGGTTACTGAAGGTTTTTGGGTGTGAGGAATCTGAATAAATTGTTTGAAAAAACGAATATCATATGATATTTAGCGGGACAGTGTAACCTTTGGGCACTAATAAATGAACAAAAAGTTGGATGGCAGCGGCACAAATGTGCTAAAAATACCAAATACATGCCTGCAAACCGTTTCCGACACAAAATCGCTTAGAACCACAGCTTCAAAATTCAAAAATTCAAATTTCAAATTTTACAATCATATGATATTCAACAGGACAATTTGAGTATGTTACCTCAACTATGCAGACATTTGAAAATATATCATATGATATTCGTAGACAATACCTGGAATATCATATGATATTGAAGGACAAAGGTGACCTACACATGATATTAGCAGACAAATACAAATTTTTGAATACCATATGGGGTTTATAAGCAGACAAAATGTTACCCAATAGTTTAATAGAAACAAAACGTATCCCAAGCTGCCCCGGTTATAACGTGAGCCCCGCATGTAACGCTCAGCTGATTGAGTGACTGAAAGTTTATAGTAGGGATTAAACGATGATGAAACGTTGAGAATTTTGGTAGTAGTGTAGTAATTTTTAAAAGGGGGTTAGGTGATTGGAAGTTTTCGGAAGCTATGAATCCTCTGAACTTCCTAGTTTGCCCCATAACGTCCACAACGGTATTCTGTTCAAAGGTTAGAAGGAAGGCAATTCTAAGGGAAGGTACCGGTGTCCCCTGGTGTGTAAACAACAGGCCCGTAGTTTTGAAGCATTCCTACAATTGTATAAGGGTGTATACGCAGTTAATTTTCAAAAGAAGAAGCATTGCATTTAGGGGGTGCCATGAGTTGTTTGCACGAGAGCGGCGGTGTTCATCAGAGCTGCGATGCTATGTTGTGCACTGCAGGGGGGGGGGAAGTAAGAGAGAGACTGCAACGGCAGTTTGAATTTTGAAATTTTTTGAATTTTCAGTTAAGCAACGCTTCACCTCAGCCTAAGAGGGATAGTCAGTTTAGGATTAGAGGGAAGTCGTGTTTTGGGGTTTAGGATGTACTAGGGGTAAGGGAAGTTTGTGTTTTCGCGATGGCTTAGCTGGATTAGAGATAGCTGGGGATTGAGTGGAGTGATGGTTTTTGTGTTTTTAGGAGGTTGGACTTGGGTGAGTGCGGCTTGCAGTTTTTCAAATTTCGGGTTCGCAGCTGGCGCCTTTTGGTTCGGCACCCCGGATTGGCTGAGTAAGCCGTCTCGGCTGCCGTTTCATGTCAAAAATCAGGATTTTGCAAAAACTTTAGAATTTTCTCAGCACCAAATTTTTTAAATATTATCATAACTTTTGGGCTTCTGCATTTCAAAAATCAATATCGCTTGTTTTGGATCGGTTGTTTTGGCCGTGAAAGCCGCTCTGAACATGCATGGTAAATGTATGTTCGAAAAATTAGGACGGATTTAAATTGTGTGCACTGGTTGCGGATTGGGTTTTTAGGAAAATGCGATTTTCGTTTTCTGGAATATAACGCGGAGACCAGTATCAAACGATACCCTGCATCGCACTGACTAAGAAAACCATTTCAATTATAGCCTTCGAAGTGATAGTTAAAAAGTTATAGACTTTTGAAAATTCTAAAATTTTGTGTATACACGTCCGGAGGTTCGGGTCCGAAAAATGCGATTTTCCCTTTTCCTGATCGGACGTTAAAATTAGTACCATTCGACTCAGCTCGTTGAGCTGATCAAGAAAACCACTCCGACATTACTTGCAAACCAATAGTTAAAAAGGTATGGGCTTCCGAAGTCTTTGAGATTTAACGTGTACACGCTTTTCGGATACAGGTCCGAAAAATGCGATTTTCACTTTTCTGAGATGGGGCGCTAAAATTGGTATTATTCGATTCAGCTCGTCAAGCTGGTTAAAAAACCACCACAAACCCTGTCCGAAAAAAATCAATACTTAATGGGTCATCCACGTAATAGTGCATACACTAGAGTAAAAAATTGTTTAGGTCTGGGTAAGAACCAATGTCATTTTCAGGAACTCTGTAGGAAGGATGTTATATTTAGAACTAGTCTCTTTGCAGAGTCCAATGTCAACGCAGACATCCTGCTTACAGGGTCTACAATGTTGATGCACTCACAGAACACATCGCATAATGCCCTTGCTCTGTAACTAGACACTGTTCGAAGGGACTATTGTTGTACTTTTGTTTTAGCAGAAGATATGCACAAAAAATTAAAATTTACTTCGTAGAAACGACGTTGTAACCAGAGTCTGCGTTTTGTCAGTAGTCCCTTCCGAGGGACTCTGTTTTGTCCCTACTCTCTTCAAACACTGTCAGGACAAAACCAGCTCTTTAAGAACAGGGTGTGTGTTGTCATCAGGCCGTCGTTATAGCATTGTTTTTGACACTGGTCCTAAGGGGGTGGCTGGACAATTTTTACAACTATGCTCGCATTATTACGTGAATGATCCATAACTATTCTTATGGCCGCTTAGAAAACGTCACAGTTTAGGGTGTACCTATATATTATGAACCACTTTTGGCACCGGATTCGGTCCCACCATTGAGGAACACACGTACCCATGCATAGAACGTGCTTTCAATAGATCACTATAACGATTATAGACATTTCTGATATTCGCTTAGGCTCATGCTTATGGGTCATTCACGTTATACTTTCTACGTTACTATAACAAAACGCAGACTCTCGCTACAGTGTCGTTTCTAAGGAATAAATTTTAATTTTTTGTGCATAGCTTCTGCTAAAACAAAAGTACAACAATAGTCCCTTCGAACAGTGTCTCGTTACAAAGTAAGGACATTATGCAATGTGTTCAGTGAGTGTAGCAACATTGTAGACCCTGTAAGCAGGATGTCTGCGTTGACATTGGACTCTTCAAAGAGTTTAGTTCTAAATATAACATCCTTCCTACAGAGTTCCTGAAAATGACATTGGTTCTTACCCAGACCTGGACAATTTTATACTCTAGTGCATGCACTATTACGTGGATGACCCATTAAGTATTGATTTGCGGAAAGGGTTTGCGGTGGTTTTTTAACCAGCTTGACGAGCTGAATCGAATAATACCAATTTAGCGCCCAATCCCAGAAAAGTGAAAATGGCATTTTTCGGACCCGGTTCAGAAAAGCGTGTACACGTTAAATCTCAAAGACTTCGGAAGCCCATACCTTTTTAACTATTGGTTTGCAAGTAATGTCGGGGTGGTTTTGTTGATCAGCTCAACGAGCTGAGTCGAATGGTACTAATTTTAACGTCCGATCTCGGAAAAGGGAAAATCGCATTTTTCGGACCCGAACCTCCGGACGTGTATACACAAAATTTTAGAATTTTCAAAAGTCTATAACTTTTTAACTATCACTTCGCGGGCTAAATTGAAATGGTTTTCTTATTAGATGCGATGCAGGGAACCGTCTGATACCGGTCGCCACGCTATATTCTAGAAAACTAATATCGCATTTTCCTAAAAACCCAATTCGGAACCAGTGCTCACAATTTAAATCCGTTCTAATTTTTCGAACGTACATTTACCATGCATGTTCGGAGCGGCTTTCACGGCCAAAACAACCGATACAAAACGAGTGATATTGATTGTAAATATCAGAAATGTCTACAATCGTTATAGTGACCTATTAAAAGCACGTTCTATGCATGTGTACGTGTGTTCCTCAATGGCGGACCGAATCCGGTGCCAAAAGTGGTTCATAATATATAGGTACACAATAAACTGTCACGTTTTCTAAGCCGCCATAAGAATAGTTATTCTTCTGCGAGATATTCAACCAGTTTCCACATTGAGGAGTTGTACTAAAATCTATTCCATAGAAACGACGCTTTACCGAGAGTCTACGTTTTGTCAGTAGTCCCTACCGAGGGACTCTGTTTTGTCCCTGCTCCCTTGGAACACTGTCAAGACAAAACCGACTCCCTAAGAATAGGGTGTGTGTTGTCATCAGGCCCTCGTTATCGCATCGTTTTTTGACACTGATCCTGAGGAGGTTGGTGGACATTTTTTTACAACTATGCGCACATTATTACGTGGATGATTCATAAAGAGTTATGACCAATCAAAGGTTTTGAGATTTTATGTGTATACACTTTATGGACCGGACTCCCAAAAACACGATTTTCACATTTATGTGATCCACTGTTAAAATTGATACCATTCGATATCCCGTGTCGCACTGAGCAAGAAAACCACCCCAAACATGACTCGCAAACCAATAGTTGAGAAGTTAGGGCAAACTGAAAATTCCAAAATTTTGCGTATAACACACTTTACCGATACGGCTCCGAAAATTGCGATTTTACTTTTTCGAGATACAATGTTGAAATTGGTACCATTCGATTCCCCGATGGGTCATCCTCATTAAAATGCACGCACCGTCCACCCACCCCGTTTGGAACATCATCAAAATATACATCCTAGTGAATGCAAGGTACAGTATCATAGCTGTACTTAGATACTGTTAATTGTCTAGACTCTATAAGAAGGGACTCTGGATAAATACATGTTGTCTGTAAGATGTCAGGACATACGTTAGTAAACGCTCACCCATTTTAAAAAAAGCTGTGCACACATATTCTAACGCATCATTCAACTCAAAAATTGAGTTCCTTCCGAGGGACTATGGACAATTACAGTTCCTCCCGATAATGATGTCAGTGTAAGTAAATATTTATGCCTAGAGCATATTCATTGTCTAAAGGTTCAGACAATGACATATTGACATCTCAGACAGTGTATAAAGAGTGAGTAGGAACAACGCGGACACCCAAAAGGGAGGGACATTTACATATATGCGTGCATTTTAACGTGGATGACCCATAACCCTTGAAAAGTTATGCCCCGTAAAAAATTCTGATGATTTGCATGTAAATGCCTTGCGGAGCGGACCTCTAAAAATGCTATTTTCATTTTTCTGAAATCCAACGTTAAGAGTGGTACCGTTCGATTTCTCTCGTCACAAAATTTAATAAAACCACCCTTAACATGGTCCGCAAGTGAATACTTAAATAGTTATGATCGATTGAAATTTCGGAAATTTTATAAGACCACTACTTTTCTGGTTTCCCGTGTTCAGAATCATCGTTATCCTTCAGCTTATTTGGTTTACGTGGTTGTTACATTTCAAAGAGGGAATGTGGGAACAAATTTTGCCATAACTTCTAATACCCTCGCACCGTGTTGTATTTCTGCGAACAGACTCCGGATAAGGGCAACCCTCATTAGCTCCCTTCCCCTCATAACTTCTTGTTTAGACATTATGCGGGGTTCACGTTATAACTCGGGCTGTCTGGATCACGTTTTGTCCCTATGACTATGGCTGGTAATGTGGGGATCATGTTATAACCGGGGCAGCTTGGGACACGTTTTGTCCCTATTAGACTATTGGGTAACGTTTTGTCTGCTTGCAGACCCCATATCGTAATCAAATATTCGTGTTTGTCTGCTATCACCATGTGTACGTGACTTTTTGTTCTTCAATATCATATGATATTCGAGATATTGTCTGCAAACATGATACGATATGTTTTCAAATGTCTGCCTGCTTGAGATAACATACCCAATGTCCTCTTGAATATCATATGATACTAGAATGCGAAATTTGAGTTTTTGAATTATGAAGCTATGGTTGTAAGAGATGTTCTGTCGGAAACGTTTCGCATATGTGTATGTGGTGTTTAAAGTACATCGGTGCCTCTGCCGTTCGACTTTCCATTTATTTATAACCACTCAAAGATTATATTGTCCCGCTGAATATCATATGATATTCGTTGGAATTTTGGAATATCATATGATATTCGAATAAATGTCCTACAGTATCACGTGACACACAGTCCCTTGTACATATGGATCATTTGATGGCGGTGGTTTGTAAGCTAGTCTCATATGACATTCGAGTTTTGTCTGTTGACCCTGTATAAGAGCTCGAATTTTAACGTTGACGTCGAATCAACATCTGACAGCCCGTGTCCCGACTGCATCGATTATCACGTGAATCCCACATAATATTTTGTCTGACCGTTTATCCGCTATCAGATTAAAACAATATGAATGGTCTGCTATCCTGATGTGACATTCACTGTTTGTAGTGCAATATCATATGATATTCCAAATATTGTCTGTCAATATCATATGACATGCTTGAAAATGTCTGCAAAGTTGTGGTAAAATAGCATGACTGTCCTGTAGAATGTTATATGATACTAAAATTTGAAATTTGAATAATTTGTACTTAGGAATATGTTTTGGGAAAAATTCAGCGAGAAACAAAAACGTAGAAGCTAATTCAATTTCGAAATCATTTAATGTTGCATTATCTGACTTTTTACTGTTTTATTAGTGCGCACAAATGCCATTGCCTTGCACAATATCATATGAGATTTACTAGAATTTTTTAATATCATATGATATTCGCATAAATGTCTCGCTATATCATACCACAAATGGCTCTTTGTATACGATGATCGCTTGAGATCAGTGATTTGTAAGTCAATGTCATGTGACATTCACATTTGTCTACACAATCGCTATTCAGATCACAAAATTTTATGTTGACGCCGAATCAACATGGACAAAACGTGTTCTAAGCTGTCCCAGTTATAACGTGAACCCCGCATTACGTGTTCAATGTTTTAGCCAATAACAGGCTTTTGAAAATTTATCTAACGCTCGCCTAGCATTGCTTAATTTATATTCCGAGACTTCTAACCAATAGAACGAGCGCACTGTGTCTGTTTTCGGGCCGCACTTATTAGCTCGTGGTATACAAGAACAGTGCGTAGGCTAAACATTCTGTTCAGTTTTACTATTCGTTGAAATTTTGGAATCATATGATATTCGCATAAATGTCTTACAGTATCACGTGACATACCGTCCCTTGTACACATTGATCATTTGAGAGCAATGGCCTGTAAGCTAATGTCATATGACATTTGAGTTTTGCCTGTTTACCCGATATAAGAGCCCGAATTTTAACGTTGATGTCGAATCAACATGGGACCAACCGTGTCCCGCCTACCCCGGTTATAACGCGAACCCCGCGTTAGGCGATTCTAGCCAGGCCCCATTAAACTAAGCATTAATATCAGACGTCCGGTTGACAATCAAACTGTTGAATGCGCAGCCTGTGAAAATTCAAGCTTAGGCTACAGAGCCGCGCTACACTCTGAAACAAACACGATTTAAAAGATCAATCCTCGGCATAAAGTCATTCCTGGAAACCTGATAAACTTAAGTCTCGGGGTCTGACGGGAACTTAATGATTGCCCTGCATCCTTTCCTAGGCCCTGCGGCTTACTCGTGCAGCTTTTCAGGGATGAGTTGATATAATCTGCAGTGGGACCGGGTCAACCGCAAGCGCATGAAAGGCAAGACTTCGAACTTAACTGTCGTACGCTGACTCGCCTAAGAGTGTCCAGGAGGATACCTGCAGTATAGATCATTTCTGTAGTCGGACTCGCCGCTCTAAAATATAATTAGCGCTTGAAGAATATCACCGGCGATAAGACACACAACCCACGGTGCATAATATTGGCAACGGTAGAAGGTTCTAAAAATTTGACAAATTTGCCTTATAGCAATTCAATATTACTACTAAGCTTTAAGTTAGCTGTTTGCGAACTTAATACTTAACTTATCACAGTCGACGGAAATATCGTCACATGCGAACTAATCAATTACGGCATTAAACTTTACAAATTGTTCGTGCTGTACATACCTGTACAAAGTTACAATAAACCAAAACTTTAACGGAAGTTCAGTCCTGAATCTAGAGCGCTCAGCAGATTTCTGGCCTAAGAGCCATGGCTAAAATTGGAATAAACCTTGCAGTCAAAGAAGACTCGAACTTTCAAATGAAAACAAAAATTTCACGTATACCACAGTCTTGAAAAATGAACAATCAGCCCTGGTTTGAATCAGAGGCGTAAAAAACTAAATAAAACCTCAAAGGCTCGGATCGATCCGCCTTTCTATTAAAACGGTTTATGGCCAAGTAGAGTAAAATTCTCCAGGCTTACAGCGGATCATCTAAAGGACCAACCAATCCCAGGACCACGGCCTCAAACACCCGTGACAGTATCATCTCGGATTTGTCCGCAGGCATACTTGTTGATTGCGCCGTAACAATAATGCGCTTTTAGGTGCGAGGAATCTGAATAAAATGTCCACAAACCCTCAAAACCGATAATCGAATCGTTAGGTAATAGCTAATTTGCATGTTAGTTTAATTGACAAGACAAAATTCAGACTTTTTAAATTATTTCAATAATTATTAGGGTTACTGAATAAATTCTTTACAAACCGTTCGAAACGAGAATTGAGTAGTTAGCTGATAGATAATTTGCATATAAGCATAATTGATAAGCCTGAATTAGGGATTTTTACAATATTTCACTAATTATTATGGTTAAAAGCAATCTAATTTCCGCACTAAAGGGTTGTTAGGTGCGAGAAATTTAAATAAATTGTATAAAAACCTCCAAAACCGATAACTGAAAAGTTAGCTATTAGCTAATTTGCATATTAGCTTAATTGACAAGACAAAATTCAGACTTTTTAAATTATTTCAATAATCATTAGGGTTACTGAAGGTTGTCGGGTGTGAGAAATCTGAATAAATTCTTTACAAACCGTTCGAAACGATAATTGAGTAGTTAGCTGATATATAATTTGCATATAAGCATAATTGATAAGCCTGAATTAGGGATTTTTACAATCTCGATCATAAAATTCATCAAATTCTTCAAGGATTCGGCGTTTTTTAAACCAATTTAAGCAACGAATTGTTGTGCCGTGACCTGCAAGCGATTTGCAAGCCAAAAACTGTACTCATTTGCTACAGGAACGCACGGATTGGGCAAGGGCAAGCTCAATATGATCACAGGAGCGTCCGATTTGGCACATTCGTGAAGCAGGAGCTGCTTCATTCGACTCTAAGCTTGAACTTGCTGAATCATGTTGAGTTGAGCATAGTTTAATCCCGAATAAATGATGACCACCAGATAGTCACCAAAACGGACGCGAAGTTCGAGCACGAAAGAATACAAGTCCTAAAATGTGCCGTCGCCCATTGAAAACACATCATTTCCGTTGACCTGGCGTATATGGCCTAGCTGGCTATCCCCACGCACCAGGACAGTTTTGCGCCTTTTGTCAGCTCTTTCTACGGGCAAACCCAATGCGCGATACCCAACTTTTTCACAAAACGTTGTTCCAAAGTCATTGAATAAATTTGATTAAAATTTTCGCCGTAGTGGTTGAACCCAATGAGGTCGTCCCGGTCCACCGCAGCGCTTGCAGCCCATATGAATGTCTGACTAACTGTAGAAACGCGATAGACGGTGGGCTTTGTTGACTAGAGAATGTTCCACATGCTTGAAGCTATAATTGTCACAAAATATGGTAAAAACCAATAAAAACACGAGACATACCTAGTTCTCTACTGAATACACGCTCTCATAGTATGACAGTTTGAGAAGCGCAGTTTTATGATGGCTAAGTCCGCAACCATAGTGTGTCTGGTCCTCCCCAAGACGAGTAGACCGAGCTACACTTGGTTCCAACGGGTATAACAATTTTAAAGGGCGGAAAAGACACTTCTTATTCGGAAGTCAGACAACAACCGTACAAATTCGTCCATCTGAACTAGGCGTAAGCTCCGAAATAACACTGAGCTTCCATAAATTGCGTGGATGATTGTCTTTAATAAGCACGGTCGTGCCAACCGTGGGCTCAATTTTACTACAGTTGTGTTGAGTGCTACCCGACTGCGAACTTGTGCGCAAGCTCAGCAGATATTGGCTTCGTCACATCCGCCACAAAGCATCAAGAATCGCTTTGATGTGTCGCCAGCTTTTTATCAAATCATTGCCGGTTGCTGTCAGCGGCTCTCACTTTCCCTTACTGCGACGATAGATGTCACTTAACAGCACAATAACTCGCTCAGCGTACACAAGCGCGCGTGAATTAACGATTGATAAATTTTGGTAGACCACGGTTTGGAGCTCACTAACCGTCACACATCTTCGATCAAGCGTGCGATTTAGAATTCGCTTCACTACGCCAACGAGCCGCTCACAGAAGCCCCCTTTCTAAGGAACCAACTCCGTGACAAATTTTCAGCTGATGCCAGAATCCGAAGAGAATGCCTGCACTGAGGGAGCCAGCAAACCTGAACGCCAATGTCCGTTGACAACCTTTTACGCGGCGTGAAAGTACTTTGCGTTACCTGTAATTATAAGTCAAGGAAAACCATATAAGGCGGTGAATCAACGAAAGCACATGAGAAAATGGCTTGCAGTCAGGTTTCTATCACTTCCAGGTGCTCGGTTCTTACAGCTGCACAAGTGAACAAGCATATCTACTATTTACCCACTTATTCACCATCACGTCCGCGAATGACCCAATATTTACTTGGCATGACTGTTAGCTTTCACACGATCTGTGAAAGCGTCATTTTTGGCAGCAAAATTGGATTGTGTCTTGCGGCAATCCTTCCGCCTTCTGAAACCAATCGCCACAACGCAACAGACCAATATGGTCTCTGAAAATGTTCCAAGTTCTTCATCAGTTGACGCTATTTGAGAATAAATGAAGTCAGACATTGCGCAAAATGCTTGCTTTGAACGCACTTTGTCCAGAATAGCTCTTGTTTATCAATCTCACGGGCTGTGAGTTCGCCTGAACCGGCCAACTTTGCACGACAATGGGGCAGTGAAACCGCAATCAATGGAATCGGAAGAACCGACCTCGATTAACGCAACATCCGCTTTGGCTCCAAATCAATGTATCTGTTGTCAGTCCAATTAGCTGGATCTCTGAGTAACCACCAAGGGCCATGCCACAACAAGTCATTTAGGGGAATTTCGTCGAAGGAACATCCCCTTGAAGCAATATCGGAAGGGTTATCTACTGCGGGTACGTAACAGAATGTAACTTTTTGTAGGAGCGGCTTTCGTTAACCCTGCTGCGCACAAACGTAGTCGATACTGAGTTCCCAGTTATCCAGTGGAGAACACATTGAAAATCGCTCCACATAATCTTGACCACGGAAATTTTCAACTCTTTTTCCGCGAAGTCCGTAATTCGAGAGCCAACAAG
>JASANG010002909.1:0-22500 GCA_030248215.1 Enoplolaimus lenunculus | reverse complement strand
GTATTCAAAGTTTTCGTCTGTGCACCGCCAAGCTGAATGCATTTCTCTAGTCGGCATGGTACAGATCGGCAAACTTTGGCGCATAAGTCCACTGGAATTTTAGAAAACGCTGATTTTATTCTGTCCATCAATTGTTGAGGGTCCTTCGCCCTACTTTCATAAACATCTTCTTTCACAACACCCCAAAGAAACAACTCAGGCGGAGTTAAGTCTGATGACCTAGCTGGCCGCTCGATGGTACCTCTGCGGCCGATCCATCGATTCGGGAACCTTTCGTCCAGCCAAGCGCGGACTTTGGTAGCGTAGTGAGCTAGGGCTCCGTCATGCATGAAAACTAGGTCCTCGGTTGCTATTTGCGGGTAGACATTCACAGATAAAAGTTCCAAATAGCTGGTTTTATTGACATTTCCGTCAAAAAATAATGGACCAACGATGCATTTTGAACAAATTCCGGCCCAGACACAGCCTCCAGGGGCGTTGAGCTCTTTGTTAATCGTGACATGTGGATTGTCGTCAGACCAATAAACACAATTATGGCAATTAACATGACCATTGAGCTTGAACACAGCTTCGTCGGTCCACAAAAGCGATAAAAGTCCAACGCACTGCTTTCCAATATGTCCATAAATGTCTGACAAAACTGGATTCTGCGATCGAAATCATCATCAGAGAGTCCATGGATAAAACGGGGCCGAAAGGGCTTCAAGTTAAGCTCCTAGTAAAGGCACCAAACGGAAGTATGAGGAATACCCAGCTGGAGGGAAGCCCTTCGAGTTGACTTCTGAGGGCTACTGGATACCGCAGCGCTTAATGCAGCTTTCTGGTCCCCACTTGTGCCAGACTTTAGACGACCCAGAATCAGCCGTTCCGCTACATTACCAGTGTCCTCAAATCAGGAAATAATATCAGCCATCGTCTTGCGAGTAGGAGGTACTGAGTCGAAATGAATTTTCCACTGCCGTGAGACTTTGGCATAATTTCCGTATATATAGTAAAGTTTTACAACACAGAGTTTTTCAGGGACAGATCGTTGTGGGGAATCCATGGTATAAACAGTATATATTTATAATAACCTGAAATATTAAAAACAGCGATAAACTACCATTGCGAAATATTACGCCTGAAGATATTGATTGACAAAGTGCGGGTAGTTACTTCTGAAACACCCTGTATATGTCGTAGGCCAATCTGCTGTTCAGGCCAATTACCAATTGACCTAGGCCAGTTTGCTTTGAATTTCCCGCCAAAATTGGAATTTGTCGCGAAAATTCAAATTTCGCGCTAAAATTCAGATTTTCTCACAAAAATTTTATTTTCCCGCCAAAAGCAAAATTTTTTGGCCAAAAATTAAATTTTCACGTTTTGTCACATGTTAATTCGACATCAACACAAATTTCTGCCATCATCATACGGACAGACAGAAACCTAATATGATATGAGGTTACTCTACAAAACACAGACACACATGTTATCTCAACATACAAGTGTTCGAATGTCACATTGTGAATTTCATGATATTCCAAAATAACAGAATATCTGTGATGTTCAGCTAGACGGATTTGGAGTATCACATGATATATTACTATACAGTTTTTAAGTGCATGATATGATAATCCGTTATGTAGTTTAATACGTATCATAAGACAATCTGCCAAAATTTGAATGTTCTCGCCAAAATTTAACTTTTCCCGCCGAAAATATAATTTTCCCGCCAAATTTTGAATTATCCCGCCAAAACATAAATTTCCCGCCAGATTATTAGTATTGTTATTTACATTGTCTCGTAATATATTATGATACTAACGGTACATGGCTGTTAGTATCATATGATATTCCGCCATACGAAAACCTAGTTATGCAACTGACTCAGTAGACATTTTTAAAATGATTATATGATATTGACAGACAATGTAGGGATTATCATATGATATTGAAAGACGAAACGTGACCGATACGTGATGTTAGCAGACAACCACTGTTTTTGGAATGTCGTATTGGGATACATCGCAGACAATAGGTTACACAATATATAGAATGTGACAAGACATGGCCCAGCTGCACCATAACACCGCATTAGGTACCGGAAAAAAGAAAACGAAAACGGTTTTTCCGGTTTTCCGTTTTTTCCGAATGAGTGGAAAAAACGAAAAAAAAATTTTTAGTATTAATCCCAAAAATTACTTGTAAATGGCATCGACAACACGCGGAAAATCGTGAGAAATTGGATTTCTCACGCTCCCGTTATTGCGAAGGTTGATTTACTGACTTTTGTAATACCTGTTTGAATAAAAATGGAAATGGAAATATACTATAACTTCTTGTTTCTGTTCACAGCAGCCTGTGAGACACTTGCTTTGAGACACACGCGACATATGGGTTGTTTTGTGTTTTTCAGGAACGCATACAAGAGGAGGAATCAGTGACGTATCCTGGAACTTCTAAAATGGGAACTCGCACGAGATTTAGTGGAAACGGAAACAATCATAATCGAGAACCAAACGCCTTTTTCGTGCTAAACCCTAACACAAAATCTTGGTTTTGATCCCTGTTGAAGGGCCTAGGTTGGACACTGCTCCAATTGGATTCGCTAGCGGGAAAAATAGGAAGATACATCACTTTCCAAATTTCTGGGAAGACCAGGAAAACGCGTGTTAAACAGGCTTTTAGAATGCCCATATTCGCGCATTTATATCTTGAATTTTATACTTTAAATCAATTTTTGCTAATATTTTTAAGACACCATTTTACAAACCAAGATGACGTATGCAAATTAGGTTAGGTCGTTTAGCAGTAATATCAGAAATAGGATTAGAATTTCCACGGGGATCACCACGTAAAAATTGGGGGGACACTTTTCCCGAATGTAAAGCCAAAGCTTTACTTTTTCTTACAAAAATTTTGCAACAAATTTTCGTCCAAAATAGCTAAACCAAAAATTAAGAAATCTCCTAAAAGTCAAGATATTCAAGGAAAACACAATGTAAAATCTATACCCCGGAAAGTTTACTAAGTTGAAAAGAGCTGGCCTCCAGGCCGTCTTAAAAAGTCGTAATTGTTTGCTATCATCATTGTTAGGTCACTTTTTGTTTTTCAAAATATCATATGATATTTGACGCATTGTCTGCAAATATCTTATGACATATTTTACAATGTCTGCCGTGCCAGAAACCAATTTGCAGGTGTGTATTTGGTATTTTAAAACACATCGGTGCCTCTATCGTCTAATTTATAATATTGTTGTGCATCGACCAGAAACCAGACCAGCCGGTCAACCGGCCAGTGTGTAATTGTTATCACACAAAAAAACTAAAAACATTGTGACATCATCAATTGTATATTTTAACTCATATTTAGATTTTAATTCTAACACTTTTAGCTGAAATTATGGTCAATGTTAAGATTGAATCACTAGAATGCTCTAATCCTGCTGAATATGTGGAATCCGCAGCTGAAACATATTTACCGCGTTCCATTGTGTCCAACTACGTTATATCATTATCCAATTTCGAAAGTTTATATAAAAATCAAACTTTGGTTCCGCATCGAGGAACCACTGTTATCAAGAATTTGAAAAAACTTTGTTGAATCGCAGTAAATATTGCTAAATAATTTTTAAACAATACCTACGAGTGGATTAAATTCCAATGGACATACATGTTGCTATGGTAAAAGTAAAAAAAAAACTATGCGTAAATGTTGCCCGAAACAAGCTATCCATTTCACGTGATTTAGTTTCAGGACACAACTGGGTTTAAACCCGATAGAAACTTGAAGAATTTGAAGATATGAACATACGCCAAATATATCTCAATACCAATGCGATTCAAACGTCCTGCTTTTTTACATATTCCTTTACATAGACTTCGGGGTACTTTACTTTCTAGTAAGAATTTGCTTCGAAATTGCAAAAATGTAGGGACATGAGTTTTCAATTTTTCTCTCCGAGTGGTTATAAAATGGTTCATAATTATACAAAAATTTGTATATTGTTCGGCTGGCGTTTAATGACAAAGCGACCGTTCAAGCAGTCCGCTGATAGCCGGCCGGCCGACTAGCAGGGAACGTAGTAATTGCACCAAACTAATTTATAAGCACTAGTGGTGGGCAGTTGATTTCCACAACGACAAGTTACAGTCAAGTGATATACAACTTGACGTTTCAGACGTCAAAATCAGCAATATTTCAAGGGAAAATACGTATCAAAATTGAAATTTAAAACAAACATTTTTCTTTTTCAAGATTGGAACCAATTAATTTGATGCGGAGTTCACGTTAAAAGTGGGGCAGAGCGCCAAAAATTGAATTTTTCCGCCAAAATGTGAATTTATCTACCAAATTTTGAATTTCCCGCAAAAATTTGAGTTTTACCGCCTAAATTTGAATTGTCCTACCAGAATTTGACTTCTCAGCCAAAATTTGAATTTTCCGCTAAAACCGCCAAAATCAAAGTGTTCGAGCCAAAAATACGCTGGCACCATACCATAGTTCAGCAAAATGTCCGATAAGCTTAACTGAAACCTTTCGACCCCCTCTGCTATGTCATGATACTAACTTTCTTGTATCTTATGACACTCGACATACAATGTAACTAGCTATGCACTTTATGTGTAGACATCTTTAAAACTGTATTATAACGTTGACAAACAACGGGAATGTCATATAACATTGGTATACAAAAGTATGATCTACACGTGATATTAGCAGACAAATGTGGTTTTTGTAGTGTAACATAGGGTTAATAACCAGACAAAATTTTACCCAATATTTTGATTGGGGCAAATCCTGTTCCACGCTGACCCACTTTTAACTTGAATCCCGCAAGAATACTAAAAAGTTGTAATGATTTCAATTTCTCATTGCTTTTAGCAATCAAAATTCGGTGTCAGCTAAAAAATTTACTTCACAAACTGTCTCAATTTGTTGTAAGCGTTAAAAATTGAACATATACTTGGGCACACCAAATATGAACTATCTTTTAATAGCAGTTTTTTTGAAAATCAAAGTCCACATGTGGAACCTAACCTCAAAGCCGTTTGATATCAGTTAAATTAGTCTCACAGATAGTCTTTACACCGGATATTATGTTCCTATGTGCAATAGTCATATTATTATCGCTTTGGCACTCTAAGACTAAACTCAAAAATTATCAAGGGCTTCTGACGCCTTAACAACGTTCGTATTATATTAATCTATGGTTTGTAGCGTTGCATTCAGTTGTAATATTCGTTTGGCCCATGCTCCTTTTAAGGACATCCAGTTTTCCGTAGGTACTATAAAACAGAGGCGGCTAACATCAGGGATAAGTTGTCTCGGTCTTAGTCTTGGTAAGTCTCGGTATTTGGCACTGGCTAGTCTCGGTTTCATGAGTTTCCGTGGTTTGGAACCGACACTAGAAGTCGAGGATTAAGCAACTGGTATTCCTGTAAAAATCGGAAGTTTATATTGTTGAAGCAAGTAAATCCTGATGAAAAAATTTCGCTATGAATCCATGAATTTTCATAGTTAATAATTATTAGCAGACGTTCTGACAACACACGAAAAAAATCTACGAAAACAGCATTAGAAATAATTATTGTCTCCGCCCTTCTGTGGGTCTGATTAACGCGAATAATTTCGCTTAGTCTTAGCCTTAATTATAACACAATTTTTACGCTGATGTTTAGGCTTAGCCTCAGGAATAATAGAAATGTGCTGAGACATTTTGTTACGCCCCTAGAATACTTGTCATCAATATCTAGTTTTCCAGCATTATTGTAACCCAACCAACAAAGATCGTTATAACGCACACGGTCTAACGCAAACATTTACATTACATGTGTGACAGACAAAATATGTAAAAGTAAAGTCAATCAGTTCGATAGTAAATACGAATGATGGTATAAATTTCTTGAAGTTTTTGTAAATTAATATCCAGCAAGATAAAATAGCTGAGCCGGAGCCGGATGTCGATTTTTGCCGGAACAGGAGCCGGAGCCGGATATCCCATTGCATCGTGATATACATTTATATATATTTATTTATATATGTATATATAAACACAGCAAAATGAGTTTTCTGCAAAAAAAACGTACTTGGAGCTGCTCGTTTTGCACGAAAAGGAACATATTTAATTGAATGAGTTTGATTGTCATTCGATATCGCAACAGTTTCCTAAAATACAACAAACCAACTCAAGGTATATTTGCATTGAAGTTGTTTTGTACTGACGTTTGTTTAACAAATTCCGTCATCCAGTACGGTCATCTACAGTTCGCTAGTGGTGAATGCTTTTTGTCATTAATTTCTGGCGGTATCTTCAAAGACAGAGTACATGGGAAATGGCCCATGTATAGAACAGGGCCGGTTCGTTTTCCGCAGCGGCTATAATAGAGCCAGATTAAGCTTTAGACTAATTTTTTTGCTTAAGCTTAGGCTTAGGAATAGGCTCTTCCATACGCTTAGGCTTAGGCTTAGGCATAGGCTTAGGAATAGGCTCTTCCATACGCTTAGGCTTAGGCTTAGGCTTAGGAATAGGCTTATATTGCTGTTAGGGCCCTGTTCTATTCATGGGCCGCGGAAATTATCAAAGGTGGCATAAACTTGGGCGACTTTACAAGATTGATAATTGTTCCGTTCGTGTTCACAGATGTGCAGAATGCTACAAAACTGTAATCATCTTCACGGTTAGCAATGGAATCGTTGCTCAACACCATTTGTCACCTGAAGACCGGCGTCATTTATCAATACACTCGATACCCAATCCTGCGATCCCGACAATTCAAACCTTCCGCCAACATTGTGGATAAACGGATGACAAGATTGGAACTTGTGTATATTAACTGTTGACGGAAATGGTCGCTTCGTTTCATAGATCGAATTGTCAACTCGTGTTTAAGTATTTTCAATTTGGACAAAGCGGCCCCGATCCATTTTAATCATAGCGGCTTCCGAAAATTGTGGGTCAAATGGTGTCAAATATGTCCACAACTCTGATTTAATCAAAATCAATATTGAATTCAGGATTCCTTGTGTAATTGCATAAACAAGAAAATATTGTTCTCGATTGTTTAGTAATGTTTCAAAGACGATTGTGTCGAGATTCGAATTATTTATTGAACCATACATATTCACTGTAAATTTCAATGAGTTGATTAATCAATTCAACTAGCGAGTTAGTTATTTCTAAATTAATATCTGTATGCATTAATTCACTCTGAGTTGAGTTGACTCTGAGTAAGTTGATTAGTTAACTCAGAATGAATTGAATCAACTCAAAATTCTGAGTTCTGAGAGTCCTAACTCAGACTGAGTGATTCAACTGATTCTGAGTTAAAATCAACTCACTGAAATTTACAGTGTTACAGCGTGTAAGAGACATAACCTATGTGCAGGTTTCAACTGATTCCATAGATAAATTCGTTAACCACAGTTTGTCGAATACTTTATTGAATTTTATCGTTTGTCAACTTTTTAAATTGTACATCAGATTAAAATGAATTATACCTAAGCTATTTCAACCCGGTCTCACATAGAGTTTACTATGGGCAACTCAGCACAGTGAATATACGTTAAATAATATATATCGCAACAGTGTTTATTGCAACACGTATACATAGTACTAAATTACCACAAGACGTGAGAGCCCCGTCGCTCTCGAGCGTCAAGCTCCTGTAGCTGAGTGGTGATGGTATACGCCTTCCACTCCAGTCACTGGACTTCGAATTCTAGTATAAAGTAGATGGTCTCAGATGAAATAGAACATATTCATGTGATAAAGGGTTAAATTAGCAAAACAGGCCAGGTTTTCGTAACGAGCAACCGTTCGCATGTGTTACATTTACTTTCTTTAACGTGCAGGCACAATAATGGGTTTGCCTAACGGGCAGTTTTCTTTACATAACAACGGTAAAAATACGGAAAAAACACAAACATAAATTTGAAGTTTAACGTCAACAAAACTTACTTGAAATGCTCGCTTTTTGCGAGATGCAACAAAATCAGTTGAACGATTTTCAGCTTTTTTTGGCGTTTTTTCTAACTTTTTCAACATTTCTTTATGAAGTTCTTCCTAAAATATAACATAAATGTTCAATTTAGCCTGATCATCATTGCTAACATTTAGTAATATTTTTGTATACTGAATTGTTTAGTTATGTAAATAACGCGTCATCGTTGGTTATATGGTGACCGCTAATAACCAGGCCTAGATTGGTATGCAGTTTAGCTTTCAGAATATATAGTTATTGCTTATGCGGGGTTCGCGTTATAACTGGGGCAGCCTGGAACACGTTTTGTTCCTATTACAATTGCGGGCAACATTTTGTTTGCACGTTGATCCGCTATCAAATGCAAAAAAATTCAATTGTCGGCTATCCTGATGTGATATTCACTATTTGTAGTGCAATATCATATGATATTCCAAATATTGTTTGCCAATATCATATGACATGTTTGAAAATGTCTGCAAAGTTGTGGTAAACTAGCTCCGTTGTCCTGTAGAATATCATAATATGATACTAAACTTTGAAATTTGAATAATTTGTACTTAGGAATACATTTTGGGAAAAATTCAGCGAGAAACAAAAACATAGAAGCTAATTCGACTTTCGAAATCATTTAATGCTGTATTATAAGACTTTTTACTGTTTTATTAGTGCGCAAAAACTGCGTTGTCATGTACCGCGGTATCATGTGACATATGGCTACTTGTATATAGTAGCATGAGATTCGTGATTTGTAAGCCAATATCATGTGACATTCACATTTTGTCGTATTACCCGCTATTTAGTTCGCAAAATTTTATGTTGACGTCGAATCAACATGAGACAAAATGTGTTCCGTGTTACCCCAGTTATAACATGAACCCCGCATTATCCGACAAAGGTTCGTATCCGGAAGATGATCGAGTATTATATAAGTAATGCCGGTCACTCGATATACAAACAATGCAAAAACACCCTAAGTCCAGCATAGAGTTTTTAGCATTCTGCTATACGTCCAACGCTTTTCTAACAATAAATACGAACATTCTACAGTTTTGCTAAAACTCTATGCGGATAAATATGGCTCATGTAAAGATCAGGGGCGGAACGTTTTTCTCTGAGAGTACAATGGCGTAGGCTAATGTTTTAGACTAATTTTTTTGCTTAGGCTTAGGCTTCTAGGAATACTTTGATTCTTATGCTTAGTCTTAGGCTTAGGAATATTCTGATTCTTACGCTTAGGCTTAGGCTTAGGCTTATGCTTAGGAATATGCTCATTCTTACTCTTAGGATTAGGCTTAGGCTTAGGAATATTCTCATTCTTACGCTTAGGCTTTAGGCTTTAAGGCTTAGGCATAGGAATATTCTCATTCATACACATAGGCTTAGGCTTAGGCTTAGGTTTTAGGCTTACGCTTAGGAACATGCTTATAACACTGCTCCGCCTCTGTTCTTTACATTGGCCGAAACAAAAAAATAAATTTCTGCTCAAAAACATTTATTTGATGAGATGCAAACAAGAACATGTTGCTTATTACAAGCGACTACTGCAAGTCGAACTCACCCCACAGGATTGTCTAAATTTCTCGAAAAAGAGAATTCGATAAACATATAATTTTCATTAATATTATCAAGAGTGGATGATATCCGAGGGGGGTTTAAGCAAATGATTAACAATAAAGTATGCTTCAGTACACACACCGACCATCTTAAATAGCGGGGTTACAATTTGCTCCTAGCATTACTACGATACAAAACTGCATACAGACCCCCCTAAACAAGGGGGTAGGCCAAAAACGCAACGCGTGCCAGGAACATTCTTTAATACACCGAATGTACCCAGTTGCACGCTCTTGTTATAAAGAGTGATCATCCGCTCTTGATATTATTAATCTCTACGTGTGAATATATACTCATTTAATACGACATTAGCTATCTCTTTACGGATAGCATGAATTACATAGGAGCATGCGTATGAGTATCTTTGGTACCATGAACCTACGCTACACTCTAAATTCCAATGACTTAATTCATCAACTCAAACGAATAATTAGTTTTATTTCTGAAGTAATAAAAGTTAACTTTAACTCAATTTGAGTTGAGCTGATTCTCACTCTGAGTTGAGTTGATTCCGGGCGAGTTGGTTAAATAAATCAGAGCGCGTTGAATTAGCTCAAAATTCTGAATTCTGATAGTCCTAACTGACTGCGTGATTCAACTCATTTTGAGTTAAAATCAAATTACCGGAATTTGCAGTGTACACTTCGCAGTAAACCGGATAAACTTTGGGTAATAATAGTTTGAACTTGACCAAAATGTACAATGTTTGAGTATGTAGAATTTGTTATTGCGTTAAAATGTTTTATAATTTTGGAGTCTTAATGCCGTACGGGGCACGATTTGCTATTCTCAGTTGACTATTAAGGAGATATAAAAGCGCAGTTCATTCAACCCTGGCTTGGCACGCTGGTGATTATCCTAGTACATTCAGCCTGCTTGATCCTGTTGTTGAAATTGTGACCGTCGCAAATACGACCACACCAGAGACAGACATCCGGAGGTTGGAGATGTAATGCACCAGTGTCGATTATATTGTTAGCCAATGCTTAACAGATTATGGTTCTAGATTGCATTTTGTACAACACAGACAAGTTTGACGAAATACCGTTTTTGTCGAAACCATATTTGCAAATGGTGTTCGGAAATTTAAGTTTGTACTCAGTTACATTTACCGATTTGTATCTTGTTTATAGTCTGTTACGAGTAGCTAAACAACATAACATTTAAATATCCGCTACGCTTGTCGAGATTGTGTTAAATCGGATTGTAAAATTTAACTTTACGACTGCTGCACACGAGCGCAACCAGATGTCCTAGCTACACTGCAAAAAATGGTGTGTCAAATTGACTCTCTGGGAAATAGACTTTTCCTGATTACACAAACTGAGTCAAAATTCGACTCCGCCAAAGTCAAATTCGACTCACTGAACTCACCATATTTTACAGTGTAGAGGTGTCGCCAGGGGCGGTGTGAGCCAAACATCACCGTTTAAAGGTTGTTTTGTCTTACGGTGTTTAGTTTTTCAATTGATAACACATGAATGTGTTTCGAAATTTTTACAGCGAACACACTTTACTTAATTGTCTGTGCATATGTATGCAGTTGGATGCAAATTGTGTTACTACAACTATTTAGGACATCAATTTGAAATTAGGCGGATGTAAGACACACATTTTCTTTTAACTGACACATGATAATTAAAAGGCAGAATTTGTATTTGTCCGTTTCAGCTAATTTTTTACTGGTATATTCGTATATTTTTCATATCCGGATATCCGGTGGCAAACTGTACCATATGTGTATTTGTGAGTTGAAAACTTACTAAAGCCGCAAGTTCAACAACGTCGCCAATTGTATTTCGTTTGTAAGGATTGACGTTACAAATTGTAACAGCTGGAAAAGGAATTGGACCTGGATTTATCTAAAATTAAACATTGAAATGTAATATTGATGTCTGATACTGGGCCTTAATTGGCAACTGCGTATAGCATCTAATATCACCAGATACTGCACGGTTCCAACACAAAATTACGATTCCGGCTAAAATTGCGATAAAATTTAGATTTCAATTTCGAGAGTGAAATTCTGATGCCGGAATTTCGATTTTTTCAGTTATGTGATGTCATGGTTACTGAACTTAACTTTTGTACCCGTTGGTTAGCTTACGCTTTTGATCACCCGATGCAGATTGAACAGTACAATAAAATTTCAAAACGGCTTCGGATTCTATTTGCATAAACGCCTGATGCAATAATATTGAAATGACTGCTTGGTTAAACGGTTTGCTCCGGACTGTGCTTTTGTAACACTGTTTCGGTTACCTATTCCCGATTGGGAACCATGTATATATAGATTAGCTATACGCACTGTTTTTAAATACTAAAAATATGAACAGTAACTCAAATAGGCATATTGCAACAAAATTCATATACTTTAATTTCTAATATAATCTACTAAATCTTAAATTCCTATTCCGACAAAATCTAGTTCCCATTGGTACCATGCCAGATAGCGGTAGGTTTTCAAACTGACAAAAAGTAATTTAAATGTGGTGTTAAAAATAGTAAATTTTAAACCTCATATTACGCTGTTTCGAAAGCTAAAACCCTATTCACAGGGGCAAATTTTTGCTGCGAGAACTTGCAGCTGCAAATTTCACGCAGAACTTGCATTTTTTCATCAGCCAATGAAAAATCGGCTAAAATAAAGCTAACGAACTTGCATGAATATTCACACATGTGAACTAATGAAATTCCTAGCTGTGATTTTTTGAATTATTTGCAGCTGCAAGTTTTTCGAACGGGATTTTGGACAAAAGTTTCAAGGGCAATTTGCAGCTGCAAGTTCTCGCAGCAAAAACTTGCATGTGTGAATAGGGCTTAAGACAGATATCACTTTTACTGGTGATAGATGCTGCACACATTTCAGAGTATTGTATTAATTTCTATTGTTTGCACTAAAAACCACGTTGAGTTAATTTTATTGCAAGTAAAACGACATATTCCACACGGCCCATGTATAGAACAGGGCCAGATTGTTTTCCGGAGGGGCTAATAGAGTCAGTTTAAGCTTTACACTATTTTTTGCTTAGGCTTAGGCTTAGGCTTAGGCTTAGGCTTAGGCTTAGGTTTAGGAATATGCTTATACTACTGTTCCGGCCTGTTCTATACATTGGCCTTGCTCATTATTTCAACCAACTTAACCGCTAATTCTACTGCTATTCTGTAACGTCAATTCCGAATAATCGCATTCGCCTAGTAAAAACAATTACAATTTGTTGTTTGAAAAGAATTTCACTTGTATTTTGATAAGCAGCTGACAGAAGCAAATTCAGTAGGCTATTTGTAAACCAAAATCATATAACTATTTAAATCAAGAGTGGATAATGATGCGGGGTTCACGTTATAACCGGGGCAGGCGGGACACGGTTTGTCCCATGTTGATTCGACGTCAACGTTAAAGTTCGGGCTCTTATATCGGGTCACCAGACAAAACTCGAATGTCATATGACATTAGCTTACAAACCACCGCTCTCAAATCATCAATGTGTACAACGCACGGTATGTTACGTGATACTGTAGGACATTTATGCGAATATCATATGATATTCCAAAATTTCAACGAATATCATATGATATTCAGCGGGACAGTGTAATTTTCTGGTGCTAATAAATGAATGGAAAGTTGGACGGAAGAGGCACCAGCTGTGCTTAAAATACCAAATACACGTCTGCAAATTCATTTCCGGCACAAAACTGCTTAGAAAAACAGTGTCATAATTCAAAAATTCAAATTTCAAATTCTAGTATCATATGACATTCAATAGGACAATTTGGGTATGTTACCTCAAGTACGCAGACATTTGAAAATATATCATATGATATTCGCTGACAATACGTCAAATATCATATGGTATTGAAGGACAAAGGGTGACCTGCACATGATGATAGCAGACAAATACGAATTTTTGATTGCGATATAGGGTTTATAAGCAGACAAAAGGTTACCCAATAATCTAATAAGGACAAAACGTGTCCCAAGCTGCCCCGGTTATAAAGTGAACCCCGCATGACAAGAGTGTACAACTCTTGGAGTCACGTGTGGCTTAAAATGTACCACCTGGCGTTGCGTTTTCGGCCGAGCCCCATTTTTTTCTTTAAAGGGTGGGTCGCTATAACATGAATACCCCTAAATTAAACTATTGGGGGAACATGCTTGATGCTGCATACATAAACTGTCGTGGTTGACACCGGTTGTACTCCCTCTAAATAAAGGGGGGTAAAGCAAAAAAGCAACTCGTTCCAGGCACATTCTTTTCTACACAGAATGTGCCCAGTTGCACATTGTTGTTAAATAGCCATTATCCACTCTTGTTTAAATTAAACTAATTTTGCAGTTGTATTTTTTATTGAAGTATGAACATTTAAGCATAAGTGATTATAGTAACAAAGTGGAAAATATTTTGACATAATTACAAATAACGAACCGTTTCGTTTGATCTTTTGCTATCAGTGTAAACATCTTGGACTGCGGCCATATTGCAATAACAAGAGTTGATGATACTCAACAAGAGTGTGCAACTGGGTACATTCTGTGTACAAAAGAATTTATTCAGCGCGCGTGGCGTTTTTGGCCTATGCCTCCCTTGTTTTGGGGACACAGTTGAACTTTTGTCTTCACTTTGATTGTTTAAACATTTAGTTGGTTGTTCAGATTATACAATGAAATGCAATATATTGCATGCTTCTGACAGTATCCCCCCTTGGGGTTCAGCAAAAAACACAACGCACGGGGGTACATTTGGTACCACGTGAAACCGGCCAGTTGCACATTCTTGTCCAAGAACATCCACTCTTGTTAATACTAACGGCCCATGTTACTTTAAGAGGTGTAATGTTTTCTGGTGAGTTTATAAAAGAGTGAGTTTAGATTCTAGATTACATTTTTTTTTGCTTAGGATTAGGCTTAGTCTTAAGAACACATTTTTGCAAGTCTTAGGCTTAGGCTTTAGGGTTAGGAATATGCTTAATCTACTGTTACGCCCCTAAAAGTAACATTGGCCATACTAACCGTATATTGAACAGTCGTTCCATGTTCCAAAAAATCAATAACAGCGGAACGAAGAGAGTACAACATTATTGTTGACAAACTTAGATAAATCATTATCCAAACAACTCGGTGTTTAACTGTATTTGCATTTAGTGCGCATCTGGATACGATTGACAGCGATCCAAGTTCCATATTGAGTCCTTATCAACGATCAGTTTGAAAGATCCGTCGTCCAAACGTTGCAATTGATTCGTAATCAACCGAAAATAAACACACCCAACCGGACGTGAAAAATACCAGAGTCAGAGCCGGAGCCAGAGGTGAAGCGAAATTAGGTCGTAAAAATGATGGTTAAGTAGTTTAGTTTAGCCAATATCAACAATATGTTGTTAAGTTGTTTGAATTTTACGCTAATGTTCTGCGAAATTCCGGAAATTTTTTCCTGAAAATTGTGAAAAAAATGCAACGGAACGAGCTAAACAGCTAAGTTTTGCAAAATTATGCAAAATTTCACTACCGATATTTCTGAAATCACATATTCTTTTCCATGTTTTACCGCGCATGAATATCAGCGTAAAAATGTCGGACATAGTGTCCCAGTCTCCCAATGTCCCAATCTCCCACTGTTTAGTCCCCAAGTCCAGTATCCGAGTGCTCCAGTCTCACCAGTGTTTCAGCCTCCCATTGTCCCAGTCTCCCAGTGACCCTATCAAAACTGAACGCTACCCGCGGGTAAGAAAATTTTGGCGCGGGAATACAAGCGAGCGGTTAAAGAATTTTAAAGCCCAGGTAAAAATTTGTGATTCTTTACCCACCTAAAATTTTCACAAGAACCTTAAATCCAGATAATGTAAAAAACTGAATTTTCAAACTGTTTTTATTGTGTGAAACAAAAATATGTGTTCGATACAGACAAGAATGTTTTGATTCACTGATCACACAGCGGCAGACAACCTATTTTTAACGCTAATAGGTGTAATGTGCGATACAGTTCGGTGTTACATTTTTAATTAATGGTTTTTGAAAGTTGCTGATTAAGAGTTTTTGTAACGTAAATCCAGCGTGTATCATCTATGCACTATAAAGTTACACATAGCATTGAACGCAGAAGAAAAAATAAGAGCTCGTAAGGTCGATAACGGTAAAAAAGTTTGCGCGGGTAAAATGGGTAATGGCTAAAGGAATTTTGCGTCGGTACCCACAGATAAAAAATAAAATTTCCGCGGGTGAAACTTAACGCGCGTAAACAACTCTTTACCCACTTACACCTCTGGTCCCAGTTTCCCAATTTCTCAGTCTTCCACTATCTAGTTTCCAAATCCTATCCTAGTACCCCAGTGTAACAATCTCCCAACATTCCCGTCTCCTAGTATCCTATTCGTCCAGCGTTCCTGTCTCCCAGTGTCCCAGTGTCCCAGCCTCTAAGCGTTCACGACTGCCAATACCCCAGTCGCCCACTGTCCGAATCTCCCACTGTCGCAGAATTCCTGACATTGGCGTATATATTAATAGATATATTATTACACGTACGTTTTGTAAAAATTACAATGATTCTTGCGGGGTAACTCATTACAATTACCTTCCCCCCACGCCTTCAGCGCCAATTTTTTCGAAAAAATAATCTCTCAGCAAATCAAACAGATAAGTAATCTTAGACCATTTGTAGAATGGTGCTTAAGCGAAGGATATGTTTAACGCCTAAATTCATCGGAAACTAAAAAATTTGCCTATATTTAGACGTCTTTGTCTTTAAAGTGATACTATACGTAATTTAACACTCAACGGCCCGGCTGTCTACATGTGTAGACACCGATCATTGTAACGCATGCCATAGTCATGTTCCATGAGTGAATACCTCGAGTGAAAGCAAATTCACAACAAAAAGTTGGTGCTATAGATACAGTAGCGTGTCCGTAACATTATACTCAATATTGTTACGGGTACGATCAACGAGTATCCCTGCGGACGAATCCGAGATGATACTCTCACGGGTGTTCGAGGCCGTGGATCTGCCAAAGTAAGCTACTTGCCCAGAGGATGACGGTCCCCCGGCGTGATATCAGGTTTTGAGAGTCACAAAATCCCGATATCGTCGTACGCCTAAGCCTGCCTATGCTCTAAGCTCTAGCGAACCCCCGGGTGCGTGCAAGTGAACCGCACCAGTAACAATTAGCTTTTCCTCCGTTGGTTTTAGTACAACTGTGTGCTCACAACTTTTTCCATGATTAGGCTTGACGACACTCGGTCATGGGCATAGCTTAAACTTTAGTCTTATTCCTAGAAATTAGGTGGTTCAGCAGAATTTTGCTTCACTTGGTCATAGACCGTTTTGACAGAAAGGCGGATCGATCCTAGCCTTTGAGGTTTTTAATTGATTTTCTTGCCACTGATTCGAACCAGGGCTATTTATTCATTTTTTCTGAGACTCTGTTAGTCGTGGAATTTTCATAATCATTCGAAAGCTCGAGTCTCTATAGCTCTGTAGTTTATTTCAATTTTTAGCCATGGCTCTTAGGCCAGGAAGTTGCTTAGCGCTCTCGGTTCAGGAATGAACTCAAGTTAAAGTTTTGGTTTATTATAAATTTGTACAATTATGTACAGTAAAGATTTTTCAACGTATGTTACCTTATTTTGATTAGTCCACAACTGATAAAATTTCCGTCGCTTGTACTAAGTTGAGTAGGGTGCAAATGATTAAGCTTAAAACTTATTAGTAATCGCTACAAGAAAAATTTGCCAAGTCCAGACTCACTGTTGCTACCATCATTATACACCGATGGTCACCTAAGTACAGGTTATGTCTCCCAGCGCAAGTTAAGTCAATGGGCGGAGAGTCCAACCATTGAAGCAACCTATCCCGTAGGCGTTCCTCCAGATATCCTTAGGCGTGTCAGCATGCCCTGCTTAAGCTTTAGGCCTTCCATCCCATATACCTGCTGTTGGTAGGACTCACCGCTGAGGTAACAGGTTGTTTCTGAAAAGCTGCACGCGTAAGTTGAAAGGTTAAAGGAGGGTTACTGGAAAATCATTGAGTCCCCATTACACACTAAAACCTAGACCTGTCACGCTTCCCAAAAAGGGCTGATACCGAAATTTAACTATTTAAACCGTGTCTGTTTCCGGATGTAGTGCGGTTCTATAGCCGTAAGCTTAGGTTTTCACAGGCTGCACATTCAGCACTTTGATTGTCAACCGGACGAGCCCTGTTAATTGCTTAGTTCATTGGGGCCTGGCTAGAATCGCCTCAACTCACGGGGTACACTGATGTTTTCTATGACGATAGGGCCTTAGCTCTTTTGGTCGTCATATCCTTAATGCTTGGCATTAGGCTGTATTGGCCTCCCTATCATGTTGACAATCAATCCTGTGAATGTCTATGTAATTCTTAGATATGCTTGTTTTCTGCACAATCGTTTTTTATAGCATCTGTGAGCCGATTTCATGATTTAACTTTACCCCCCTTAAATTTGTATGAAAATCTTGCACCTGCGTTGTCGCCAACGACAGGCAAAGTTTAACCCAAAATTTTACCCACACCTAACAGGGTTACCCCCATCCAAGGCTTGGACACGTAGATACACGCGGTGTCAGGGCCAGAAAAATAACTTTGTCAAGGTTTACTCGCACCCAACTTATGAAACATGATAATTCCGTGCAGCTTTTGTTTTAGGGCTTCCCTTTGCTACCTAACGAAGTATGTCAAACCTGTTTACACGCACAAAATTCCTAGTAGGATGGGGTCTGCATCGCAGGTCATATGTATGATAAAAAAAATACCATAACTGTAAAAATCAACACACGATAATGAAAATGGCAATACGTTACTAAAAACATTTAGGTTATACAATACATTCATAGGTGTGCATAAAAATTCCTAGGCCGCAAATACCTATATAGGTTGCCTGGATGAGCAACGAGTTTAAATTGTCGAAAATCCTGGCCAGCGTAGTAAATCAGTATGCCTGCGTTCTACCTAGATTATATCCGTGCCTTCCCGGTAAAATTTCACCGCCGATCACAGACTCCAGCACGAGGCGTCAAAGGAGACAAATTCCGAATGAGTACTTGATCTAGCCATGGTTCATACGTGCAGGGGCAGCGATTTTGAAAGCAGGTCTCCCGAAGAATCGTGCAAAAATTCTGAAATGTCAACAAGGCCATAGCTCCTTAAATATCCGTCAGCGGATCCTAATCGGGGTAGTTTTACCAACTGAAACAAAACGCTAAATTGCATGGTTCCAAATCTAATGCCATTCCAGTTAAACTGAAAATCGCGACTCCCAAATCTCACTGGTCAAGTGCTAAAACACGAGATTTTCAAAACCTCAATCGGCCATAACTTTTCAAATATTAATTTGGGGACCATGTTAGGGGTGGTTTTCTGAACCAGAAAAACGAGAGAAATCGAACGGTATCATTTTTTTGACGTTGGGTCCTGAAAAGCAAAAATCGCGTTCTTGAGGTCCGCTCCGTAAAGCGTGTACATACAAATTTTCAGAATTTTCAACGGGCCATAACTTTCGAAGTATTCACTTGCGGACACTGTTCGGGGTGGTTTTCTTGCTCTACTCAGCAAGCCGAATCGAATGATGCTAATTTCAACCCAGTAGTTCGAAAAAGTTGAAATCGCGTTTTCTGGGCCGGATCCGTAATTTGTGTGTACATGTAAATTATCAAAATTTCAAATGGTCATAACTTTTCAAGTTTTGATTTGAAAACCCTGTTTGGGGTGTTTTTCATACCCAGCGCGACGCGCGGAATCGAATGGTACCTATTTTTATGGTGGGTCGTGAAAAAGTGAAAATCGCATTTTTCAGGATCCGATCCGTAAAGCATACACACGTAAAATCTTAAATAGCTTTGATTGACCGTAACTCCTTATGCATGGATTTGCGGACAGGGTTTGGGGTGGTTTTCTTAACCAGCTCGACGAGCTGAATCGATTGATACCAAATTTAGCACCCGATCCCGGAAAAGTGAAAATTGCATTTTTGGACCGGGATCCGTAAACCGTGTACACGTTAAATCCCGAAAACTTCAGAGGCCCATAACTTGTTATCTATTGGTTTCTGGATAAGGTTCGGGGTGGTTTTCTTGATTAGCTCAGCGAGCTGAGTTGAACAGTACAAATTTTAACATCCGATCTCGGAAAAGTGAAAATTGCATTTTTCGGGGCCGGGCCTCCGGACGCACACGCACAAATTCTCGAAGTTTTAGAATGTCTACAACTTTTGACTACCGCATTGCGGGCCATAAGTGGGGTGATTTTCTTAGTCAGCGCGGTGGGGGGAATTGCCTCATGCCAGTCTACATGCTATATTCTGTAAAATGACAGTCGAAATTTCCTAAAAACCCAACTCGCGACCAGTATTAGTAACCTACATCCACCTTAGTTTCAAACATCCGTTCACTGTGCAGGTTCGGAGTGGCCCTCTTTCTCTTTCTCGGCCAAGACAGAAGGCCCAGACAATCGTTGCTAATTTTGGAACCCCAGGAACCCAACAGCGAAAAGAAATTTCAAAATTTAAGTGTCACAAAATTCAGAATTTTCGCAAGATCCTGGTGTTCGACCTAAAACGGCAGCCGGGATGGCTTACTCGGCCAACCCGGTGTGCCGAACCCAAGAGCGCCAGCTCCGCACCTGAAATTTGTAACTCAGTCTCCCCAAAATCATAAGCCGCCCCTCTACTCAGCTTCCTTCCTAAAAGTCCCACTGAGCCCTCGTAAGCATAAATTCCTAATGCCCCCTTCGCGTACCCTAAGCCAAAAGCACAACTACCCCCCAATCCTAAACTGCCTGTCCCCCTTAGGCTGAGGCGAGGCGTGGCTTAACTGAAAACTCGAAAATTTTGAAAATTCAAACTGTCATTACCGACAGTCTTTCTCACTTTTCCCCTACGGTGCACAACACACCCTTGTTTCTCTGAAAAACACCGCCGCTTCTTATGCAAACAACCTGCGGCTCCCCCTTCAAAGCGCAGTTTCTGGCTGGACAGTAAGATTGTATGTAAGCGTTGAATATACTACGGGCTGCGGTTACTGCACCGGGGACACAGATACATATGCGTTGGGTTGCCTCCCTGTGAGTCTACGTCATATATGAAACTCTGATCTCGTCGCGAGGCCGGAACAAGGATTGCCTTGGGAAAATCTAGGGGTCTAAACTGGGAAACTCATTCCCCTTTTTTATTCTAACCACTAACTCGTGTCTCAAAACCCCTCGACGCGAGCAACTACCAATCAGTCGAAAAATTTTGAAACCGAGGCTTCACGTGCTTTGCAAAACACATTAATCACTTTCAGCGAGTGCAATAGAAATTCTAGTCGTTTTACAATTTTGAGACTCATTGAAAGGGGTATACTGTGCAGGTAGGCGCCCTAAGTCCCCACAATAAGGATACAGATCCCTTACAAACAACCTGAACAACAACAGTTCGCTATATATACGATTAAAAATGTCATATTACACTCCAATACGTTTTCGAAACGAAAAATGTTGAATTTCACAAAAAATAACTTCTTGGTTCAAAAGGTAATATGATTTGGGTTGCCCCCTGAGACCTGGCCAGACCAGAGCTACGGGCGTGCAACAGAAGAGGCGATCTGTTCTCGTATAATTTTTCAACCTTTTGACCTTAAAAGTTATCCACAGCATTAACCAAATTTAACGCCCCCACCACCCTGACGTTCACCTCTATATGCAAATGTCGCTATTCTGTAGTAAAAATTGCTGGTTGCGGGCATGACTGGAGATAGGTGCTACATACAGCTGAAAATACCATCACTCCTGAACTGAAACAAGTGATTCTTAAACAAGGACAAAATCACAGAATCAACGTAATAGAAACCATAGACTAATCTAACCCATTTGAGGTTTGTTTTCAATTTAAAATTAATTAAAAATTCTATGGTTTTAAAGAAAATAAAACGGAGATAAAATCAGCTTCAAAGCACGCAAATATATACGAAACGAGATTATGCGCTAGATTGGGTAGAAGAAGATAGATGATAAGTTCTGAGGTTCAGAATTGGTGTTGATTACTGTTGCTATAGCGCAGGGTGACAGATCCATGCTTTTTTAATAGTTGCAACTCAATGTAGAAAAACATATTTAACAAATCAGTACAATCAAATGTACTTTTATAATACGCAGAATCAGCGTAATATAAACCTTAAACTAATCTAAACCAATTGGGTTCGTTTTTTAATTAAAAATTAATTAAAAATTTTATGGTTTTAAAAGAAACAAAACGGTAATAAAGTCAGCTTCGAAGCATGCAAATTTATACAAAACGAGATTCTGCGCTAGATTGGGTAGAAGAAGATTTATGTTGCTATAGCGCAGGGTGACAGTTCCATGCTTTTTTAATAGTTGTAACTCAATGTAGAAAAAATATTCAACAAATCAGTACAATCAAATGCACTTTCATAATACGCAGAATCAGCGTAATATAAACCACAAACTAATCTAAACCATTTGGGTTCGTTTTTTAATTGAAAATTAATTAAAAATTTTATGATTTAAAAAATAAAACGGTAATAAAGTCAGCTTTGAAGCATGCGAATATTTACGAAACGAAATCTGCGCTAGATTGGGCTAGACGAAAATAGAGGATAAGTTGTGAGGTTCGGAATTGGTGTTGATTTCTGTTGCTATAGCGCAGGGTGGCAGTTCCATGCTTTTTCAATAGTTGTAACTCAACGTAGAAAAAATACTCAACAAATCAGTACAATCAAATGCACTTTCATAATACGCAGAATCAGCGTAATATAAACCACAAACTAATCTAAACAATTTGGGTTCGTTTTTCAATTAAAAATTAATTAAAAATTCTATGGTTTTAAAGAAAATAAAACGGTAATAAAGTCAGCTTAGAAGCATGCGAATTTATACGAAACGAGATCCTGCACTAGATTGGACTGGACGCA